>JACBKR010000309.1:0-66513 GCA_014218235.1 Colocasia esculenta
AAAGGAAAAGAAGTGATGGGCTTTATTAAATTGACCCAAAAGAAATTAGTGGGCCAAAATAGGAATTTTTAAAAGGGGAATAATGAAAAAATACCATAAATTCGTAACTAAAATAATGCTTAATATAATAGGGGTATTTAATGCATTAAAAAGGAAGTTGAGTTAGATTTGGAGTCCTAAGCTACCCAAATAGGTTGTAAGACCCCGGATTTTTTTACTCTCTTTATATATCTGTATGTATATGAACGGTGTGTTGGGTGTTCGGTTGTTGTGTGCTTAGCATGCGTAGTTCATTGTGCCTGCTATAAGTTTATCCTTTTTTGAACATGAGCATGTGCGAACATCTATATATGTATACATAGGTGTATATGATGATTAATGTGGAAGTGAACAATTAACTAATTAGAGGCGTATTATGAATAATACTATGCGTGTGCTATCTAATATTGAAGAATATCCTATACTACCTATTTTATGGAACTTTGTATGGAAGTGTATGAAGTACATATGTGTAAGTACGTATGTATGTTATCTTATATGTGTGACAATTGTATACTTAATTCTACATGCATAACACCTTGGTGTATTTGCGTATGCATATGTATATTGTGGTAAACGTTGTTATTGCATGGTTTAGTTAATGTGTACATTGTACTTCGTGCATTCATGTACGTAAAGAGTTCAAGCATAGTAGGTGTAATTAGTGGTCATATTGGGATTCTATACTCCTCATGAATAACATGCAGGTATCTTTATGATGATTAGGTGAGAATAGTCAATTGGTTGAATTATGCATATAGTATATATTAAGAAATCCTATACATGTAATACTTAAGCAATGTTAGGTAAAGTTGTGTAAGTTAATCAAATTACCGGTGCGCATATTGTACCCATCTGTTTCAATCATAATGTACATAATAGGCTACACCAGTGTGCGTATACTATATATATATGTCAAATCAAGTGTGTGCATGCGAGGACTATTTTATCGAATGGATTATTCCTAGCTAGCATAAATCATATCACCTCCTAATGATTTGCGAAGCCCTCATAATCTCGTCATTTAAATTGCCGTGTGTTGAGTCATACATGTGTAAAATATCACGTACGTACAGGTAGGTGTCTACGTACATTTTATCTTAGTATGCTTATGTATGCTTGTGTATGTATATAGATATTTATGTACATATTAATTAGTATAATTAATGTGCACGTGTTTATATTAAATATAAATAAGGTATGTATTGCCTGTGATAGTATGAGTATAATACTATATACATATTGCATGTATATAAGCTTGGTATGCATAGTTTCTGCATAAATTAGGGTTCTGGCCAAAGGTCACCTTGGCGTCAACTCTGGCTGCCGAGTGGAGTCAACATCCAGACCTGGACGCCAAGCCTGACCCAGGCGTCCAGCGATGTGGACGTCAACCTCTCTGACCTGCATGCGCAGCAGAGCTGTGTCTTCTGAAACAAGGCATGGCCACCCATGGGGGATGTTCCCCAACGGATCTAAGGCTGTCTAATCGGCATGGTGAGTGGGTGAGGGGCTCTCCTACATCCTGAACCCGAATTGGCCTGTCCCCACTTCTCATTTTCACCCTTGCAAGAGGAGAGGAGAAGAAAGAAAAACCCTAGAGCATTTTGTGAGAAAACCCCATTTAGAACCCTCAAATCCGACCCCTTGGAGCTGGATCTGGAGATCTACTGCAACAAGGAGGAAGCTGAAGCAAAGGAGAAGGCTTCCCCATCATCCCCTCGGCGTGGAGATCACCCAGGAACCCGGAGGAAGGCGATCTTGGAGGCACTTCTGCAACTTCTTGGAACTGCCCAAGGAGGTCTTCTTCGAGCCACAAATCCCTTGGAGGAATTTTAGAGAGGCAAGTGACCTATCTATGGTGTCCCCGTATGAGTCTAGGTGGGTTTCGATATTTTTATGGAATTTTCTTCGAGTCCTAGACCTCCAATTCACCCAAGATTGAGAGCTCGGTATGTGTTTTCTGCACAGACCTGGCTTGACGGCATGGTCCCTGGACGTCCAGTTCATGAACTCGGCGTCCATCGACCCTGCCGCTGACTCTGAGTCAGCGGCCAGAGACCGCCGTCTAGTTCTTCTGGACAGAACAGTGAGCTGTTCTGTCCCTCTTGTACGTTAATTTTGTTATGATTTCCGTGATGAGGATATGTGGTATTCCTATAAGTTATGTATATTATCATTTGTGGTGTGTGGATGAATGTGGTTAATGGTGTTTTTTTTTTTAAAGTTATGAGCATGACTGATGAAACTTTAGCATGTCCATGCTCCATGATTAGGATTAGTTGAAGGCCTTGATTTCGGTCTAATCATGAAGATTGTGGGTCAGCATGTGTGTTTACAAAATTTAGGTAACTTATCCATGCTTGTGCAATTTGTTAATAGATTCGGTTCGATAAAATAGAAGTATGTAAAAATGATTCGTAGTGTTTAATCCATAGATGTATGAATTAGGGAAATTTTGCACTCTAAATCATGCATAGGTTGGTAGTTATGTTTAAACAGCAAGTGGTAAATTGCATGATGTGTAGAATTCCATGTTAACGAAATTGTGAATAACATGCAAAAATAGGTGTTTGATTTTCTGAAAATCCTATATAGCTCAGAAAAATATGAAAAATTGAGGGTATCATCATGAACCCGAAACCAGCATGTGGTTAAAATTTCAGATCATTTGGAATAGTAAATAAAAAGTTATGTGTTTTCCATGTGAAAGGTGATAATTCGTGCATATGATCGTAATGTATTGTTATGGTCTAAAACCAGCATGATTAATGTGTTTACTGTGTTTAACTCTTGAAATTCTGTAGTGCCATGATTAGGAGAAACAAAGATTTATGTAAGTGAGAAAGTGAATGAAATGAGATGAGTTATGTGTAAAACCATGTGTAAAATGGGTAATGTATAAAGTGTAAAAGCTGTGCCTATGTGACACTGCTACCCCAGAGGCATCGGGAGCCGTATATAGAAAAGTCCCTATAGAAGGCTCCATGTGATATAGTTTGTCCCAAAGGCATTGGGAAAACCCCGGAGGTGGACAAGTACCACTGGATAGGGTGGAGAGGGCTTCTCCCGGTCTGCGCAGTTACCAAGATCACGCTGTATTGCCTAGGTGGTGAGTATGTGTATGAGTTGTGTAAGTGTTGTGTCATGTGTTGTGTAATGAGTTGTGTTGAGAGCTGTGCTAAGGAATGAGCACGAGCTATGAGATATTGTTAGTGTCCTCTACTGGTGGTTAGGACTATGTGTCATGGCAAATTGTTTAAGTAATGAAAAATGAGTAAAATGTGAAATATGTGAATATGGCAAGTGGTAAGTGCCCAAGATGCACGTGGTAAGTGCAATCGATGTGATATGTGATAAGTGAAAGTGAAAGGAAAATGATGTCGAAATGAGTAAATTGTATAAGTGTGAACATGTGTACGTGTCAAATGTGTAAAAGTGAACAACGTGAATGAGTAAGTATGAAATCATGTGAAAACGAGAGAAGTGTTATTGGAACCATGTGAAATCAGTAAACTAATGTTGTCATTATCATGCTTATGTGTGCATAAATGCCTAGAATCCATGTTAGGGATAATTAGTGAAAATGAGTGCAAGATAGCTTGATTACTTGTTCACATGATGTGTTTTATGTATTATTGTAGCTCTCATGTGTAGATTTATAGTCATTGAATCATATGAAATCAGCAATCTAAAGCATGTGAAAAGGTTCGTGTATGTGTTTAAAACTATGCGAAATCCATGCTAGTTGTGTTCCCTTTCATGTGTGTAAATTGTTCATGTGATAGCTTTCATGTTTTAGCTCTTTAAAAGACTAAAGTTCCTGAGCAAATGGAATAGAGATCATGTGATAGGTGAATTTCATTTTACAAATCTGAAAGCATGAGTTATGTATAAAATTGTAGAACTTCATGATAGGTAGAAAACTTGAATTGACTAGCATGCTATGTGTTGTTAATTGTAAAAGTGCATATAGAAACCACTAAGACTTGTATGTGTATATCATGAGTAGTGTCGCTTGCTGAGTCTTTGGACTCACTCTTGCTTCGGCGTACAGGTTGACAGGTATCGTGCACTAGAAGGTAGCGTGGCGAGGATCATCATTAGAAGACTATTTTGTGGAGCTGTTACCAGTTGTACTTTTCTTTTGCACAAAAAGGATTATTGTATGGACAATATTTTGGACATTGTAACTCTCTTTATTTTGTATTAATGTGGACATTGTCTTTCTATCTTGCTATTTAGATTATGGAATGTGTGTTGGTGACGGATTAAGAGTTGAGTTGTTTACTTTATTCCGCTGTACTCTATTGCTATCCAGGTACATATCAACCTATCGACCAGTGTTGGGTAAATGTCCCACTGTGACGACGCCCTTTATACCGATGGGGATTGGTATAATCGTACCGGTATGAAGAGGGTCGTTACAGAGATTGGTATCAGAGCATAAGGTTGAGACTGTACATGGATAGGCCATCACCGTCACAACATTGCAAAGTCTTCATAGAGAATGTCCATACATATAGAATCTCCTACTAATGGATAGAAGATAATAGAGAGAATAGTTAGAATATAGTAACCTAGGTTCTAATTGAGTTATTATTTTGCAGACTATGGCTGGACGTGGTAGACGTGGTGCTCAGTCTCGGAGGTACGAGCAGAACCGTAAGCTGAAGAATTTTGTGAAAGGACTTAAGCCATCAGTAAGGACTAGGCTTCTGGAACTCGATTCACGTACCTTAGGAGAACTTCTAGGTGTGACCACCCATCAAGAGAAAGGAGCGGGATCTCTCCCAGAGGGGGAGGCAACTCCAAAGGAGAAACCCTTGGAAAGTCAACAGTCAACTGTGGCCTCAAGCATCGAGAAGCCCGAGTGCACCCAGTGCGGGAAGCGTCATGGTGGGAAAGCATGTTGGAGGAAGGAAGGAAGGTGTCTTAAATGTGGAAGCAAAGATCATCGGCTTAAAGAGTGTCCGAATTTAAAGACTAAGTTCACTCCGCGAGGCGCTTCACCGACCGCGATATAGGAGCGAGAGTAGCTGATGATGACCTAGGCGACGTCACCACAGGTACTCGATGCGATCTTCAAGGACGAAGATCTTTTTCTAGAGGGGGAGGGTGTAAGACCCCGGATTTTTTTACTCTCTTATATATCTGTATGTATATGAATGGTGTGTTGGGTGTTCGGTTGTTGTGTGCTTAGCATGCGTAGTTCATTGTGCCTACTATAAGTTTTATCCTTCTTTGAACATGAGCATGTGCGAACATCTATATATGTATACATAGGTGTATATGATGATTAATGTGGAAGTGAACAATTAACTAATAGAGGCGGATATGAATAATACTATGCGTGTGCTATCTAATATTGAAGAATATCCTATACTACATATTTTATGGAACTTTGTATGGAAGTGTATGAAGTACATATGTGTAAGTACGTATGTATGTTATCTTATATGTGTGACAATTGTATACTTAATTCTACATGCATAACACCTTGGTGTTTGCGTATGCATATGTATATTTGGTGTAAACGTTGTTATTGCATGGTTTAGTTAATGTGTACATTGTACTTCGTGCATTTCATGTACGTAAAGAGTTCAAGCATAGTAGGTGTAATTAGTGGTCATATTGGGATTCTATACTCCTCATGAATAACATGCAGGTATCTTTATGATGATTAGGTGAGAATAGTCAATGGGATGAATTATGCATATATAATATATTAAGAAATCCTATACATGTAATACTTAAGCAATGTTAGGTAAAGTTGTGTAAGTTAATCAAATTACCGGTGCGCATATTGTACCCATCTGTTTCAATCATAATGTACATAAATAGGCTACACCAGTGTGCGTATACTATATATATATGTCAAATCAAGTGTGTGCATGCGAGGACTATTTTATCGAATGGATTATTCCTAGCTAGCATAAATCATATCACCTCCTAATGATTTGCGAAGCCCTCATAATTCTCGTCATTTAAATTGCCGTGTGTTGAGTCATACATGTGTAAAATATCACGTACGTACAGGTAGGTGTCTACGTACATTTTATCTTAGTATGCTTATGTATGCTTGTGTATGTATATAGATATTTATGTACATATTAATAGTATAATTAATGTGCATGGTGTATATTAAATATAAATAAGGTATGTATTGCCTGGTGATAGTATGAGTATAATACTACATATAGCATGTATATAAGCTTGGTATGCATAGTTTCTGCATAAATTAGGGTTCTGGCCAAAGGTCACCTTGGCGTCAACCTCTGGCCGCCGAGGTGTAGTCAACATCCAGACCTAGACGCCAAGCCTGACCCAGGCGTCCAGCGATGTGGACGTCAACCTCTCTGACCTGCATGCGCAGCAGAGCTGTTGTCTTCTGAAACAAGGCATGGCCACCCATTGGGGGATGTTCCCCAACGGATCTAAGGCTGTCTAATCGGCATGGTGAGTGGGTGAGGGGCTCTCCTACATCCTGAACCCGAATTGGCCTGTCCCCACTTCTCATTTTCACCCTTGCAAGAGGAGAGGAGAAGAAAGAAAAACCCTAGAGCATTTTGTGAGAAAACCCCATTTAGAACCCTCAAATCCGACCCCTTGGAGCTGGATCTGGAGATCTACTGCAACAAGAGGAAGCTGAAGCAAAGGAGAAGGCTTCCCCATCATCCCCTCGGCGTGGAGATCACCCAGGAACCCGGAGGAAGGCGATCTTGGAGGCACTTCTGCAACTTCTTGGAACTGCCCAAGGAGGTCTTCTTCGAGCCACAAATCCCTTGGAGGAATTTTAGAGAGGCAAGTGACCTATCTATGGTGTCCCCGTATGAGTCTAGGTGGGTTCGATATTTTTATGGAATTTTCTTCGAGTCCTAGACCCTCCAATTCACCCAAGATTGAGAGCTCGGTCTGTGTTTTCTGCACAGACCTGGCTTGACGGCAAGGTCCCTGGACGTCCAGTTCATGAACTCGGCGTCCATCGACCCTGCCGCTGACTCTGAGTCAGCGGCCAGAGACCGCCGTCTAGTTCTTCTGGACAGAACAGTGAGCTGTTCTGTCCCTCTTGTACGTTAATTTCGTTATGATTTCCTGATGAGGATATATGGTATTCCTATAAGCTATGTATATTATCATTTGTGGTGTGTGGATGAATGTGGTTAATGGTGTTTTTTTTTTTAAACTTATGAGCATGACTTGATGAAACTTTAGCATGTTCATGCTCCATGATTAGGATTAGTTGAAGGCCTTGATTTCGGTCTAATCATGAAGATTGTGGGTCAGCATGTGTGTTTACAAAATTTAGGTAACTTATCCATGCTTGTGCAATTTGTTAATAGATTCGGTTCGATAAAATAGAAGTATGTAAAAATGATTCGTAGTGTTTAATCCATAGATGTATGAATTAGGGAAATTTTGCACTCTAAATTCATGCATAGGTTGGTAGTTATGTTTAAACAGAAGTGGTAAATTGCATGATGTGTAGATTCCATGTTAACGTAAATTGTGAATAACATGCAAAAATAGGTGTTTGATTTTCTGAAAATCCTATATAGCTCAGAAAAATCTGAACAATTGAGGGTATCATCATGAACCCGAAACCAGCATGTGGTTAAAATTTCAGATCATTGGAACAGTAAATAAAAAGTTATGTGTTTTCCATGTGAAGGTGATAATTCGTGCATATGATCGTAATGTGATTTGTTATGGTCTAAAACCAGCATGATTAATGTGTTTACTGTGTTTAACTCTTGAAATTCTGTAGTGCCATGATTAGGAGAAACAGAGATATTAATGTAGTGAGAAAGTGAATGAAATGAGATGAGTTATGTGTAAAACCATGTGTAAAACGGTAAATGTAAAAGTGTAAAAGCTGTGCCTATGTGACACTGCTACCCCAGAGGCATCGGGAGCCGTATATAGAAAAGTCCCTATAGAAGGCTCCATGTGATATAAGTTTGTCCCAAAGGCATTGGGAAAAACCCGGAGGTGGACAAGTACCACTGGATAGGGTGGAGAGGGCTTCTCCCGGTCTGCGCAGTTACCAAGATTCACCGCTGTATTGCCTAGGTGGTGAGTATGTGTATGAGTTGTGTAAGTGTTGTGTCATGTGTTGTGTAATGAGTTGTGTTGAGAGCTGTGCTAAGGAATGAGCACGAGCTATGAATATGTTAGTGTCCTCTACTGGTGGTTAGGACTATGTGTCATGGCAAATTGTTTAAGTAATGAAAAATGAGTAAAATGTGAAATATGTGAATATGGCACGTGGTAAGTGCCCAAGATGCACGTGGTAAGTGCAATCGATGTGATATGTGATAAGTGAAAGTGAAAGAGAAAATGATGTCGAAATGAGTAAATTGTATAAGTGTGAACATGTGTACGTCAAATGTGTAAAAGTGAACAACGTGAATGAGTAAGTATGAAATCATGTGAAACCGAGAATGTGTTATTGGAAACCATGTGAAATCAGTAAACTAATGTTGTCATTATCATGCTTATGTGTGCATAAATGCCTAGAATCCATGTTAGGGATAATTAGTGAAAATGAGTGCAAGATAGCTTGATTACTTGTTCACATGATGTGTTTTATGTATTATTGTAGCTCTCATGTGTAGATTTATAGTCATTGAATCATATGAAATCAGCAATCTAAAGCATGTGAAAAGGTTTGTATGTGTTTAAAACTATGCGAAATCCATGCTAGTTGTGTTCCCTTTCATGTGTGTAAATTGTCCATGTTGATAGCTTTCATGTTTTAGCTCTTTAAAAGACTAAAGTCCTGAGCAAATGGAATAGAGATCATGTGATAGGTGAATTTCATTTTACAAATCTGAAAGCATGAGTTATGTATAAAATGTAGAACTTTCATGATAGGTAGAAAACTTGAATTGACTAGCATGCTGTGTTGTTAATTGTAAAAGTGCATGTAGAAACCACTAAGACTTGTATGTGTATATCATGAGTAGTGTCGCTTGCTGAGTCTTTGGACTCACTCTTGCTTCGGCGTACAGGTTGACAGGTATCGTGCACTAGAAGGTAGCGTGGCGAGGATCATCATTAGAAGACTATTTTGTGGAGCTGTTACCAGTTGTACTTTTCTTTTGCACAAAAAGGATTATTGTATGGACAATATTTTGGACATTGTAACTCTCTTATTTTGTATTAATGTGGACATTGTTTTTCTATCTTGCTATTTAGATTATGGAATGTGTGTTGGTGACGGATTAAGAGTTGAGTTGTTTACTTTATTCCGCTGTACTCTATTGCTATCCAGGTACATATCAACCTATCGACCAGTGTTGGGTAAATGTCCCACTGTGACGACGCCCTTTATACCGATGGGGATTGGTATAATCGTACCGGTATGAAGAGGGTCGTTACAGAGATTGGTATCAGAGCATAAGGTTGAGACTGTACATGGATAGGCCATCACCGTCACAACATTGCAAAGTCTTCATAGAGAATTGTCCATACGTATAGAATCTCCTACTAATGGATAGAAGATAATAGGAGAATAGTTAGAATATAGTAACCTAGGTTCTAATTGAGTTATTTATTTTGCAGACTATGGCTGGACGTGGTAGACGTGGTGCTCAGTCTCGGAGGTACGAGCAGAACCGTAAGCTGAAGAATTTTGTGAAAGGACTTAAGCCATCAGTAAGGACTAGGCTTTGGAACTCGATTCACGTACCTTAGGAGAAATCTAGGTGTGACCACCCATCAAGAGAAAGGAGCGAGATCTCTCCCAGAGGGGGAGGCAACTCCAAAGGAGAAACCTTGGAAAGTCAACAGTCAACTGTGGCCTCAAGCATCGAGAAGCCCGAGTGCCCCAGTGCGGGAAGCGTCATGGTGGGAAAGCATGTTGGAGGAAGGAAGGAAGGTGTCTTAAATGTGGAAGCAAAGATCATCGGCTTAAAGAGTGTCCGAATTTAAAGACTAAGTTCACTCCGCGAGGGCTTCACCGACCGCGATATAGGAGCGAGAGTAGCTGATGATGACCTAGGCGACGTCACCACAGGTACTCGATGCGATCTTCAAGGACGAGATCTTTTTCTAGAGGGGGAGGGTGTAAGACCCCGAGTTTTTTTTTTACTCTTTATATATCTGTATGTATATGAATGGTGTGTTGGGTGTTCGGTTGTTGTGTGCTTAGCATGCGTAGTTCATTGTGCCTACTATAAGTTTTATCCTTCTTTGAACATGAGCATGTGCGAACATCTATATATGTATACATAGGTGTATATGATGATTAATGTGGAAGTGAACAATTAACTAATTAGAGGCGTATATGAATAATACTATGCGTGTGCTATCTAATATTGAAGAATATCTAAACTACTATTTTATGGAATTTGTATGGAAGTGTATGAAGTACATATGTGTAAGTACGTATGTATGTTATCTTATATGTGTGACAATTGTATACTTAATTCTACATGCATAACACCTTGGTGTATTTGCGTATGCATATGTATATTTGGTTGTAACGTTGTTATTGCATGGTTTAGTTAATGTGTACATTGTACTTCGTGCATTTCATGTACGTAAAGAGTTCAAGCATAGTAGGTGTAATTAGTGGTCATATTGGGATTCTATACTCCTCATGAATAACATGCATGTATCTTTATGATGATTAGGTGAGAATAGTCAATTGGATGAATATGCATATAGTATATATTAAGAAATCCTATACATGTAATACTTAAGCAATGTTAGGTAAAGTTGTGTAAGTTAATCAAATTACCGGTGCGCATATTGTACCCATCTGTTTCAATCATAATGTACATAAATAGGCTACACCAGTGTGCGTATACTATATATATGTCAAATCAAGTGTGTGCATGCGAGGACTATTTTATCGAATGGATTATTCCTAGCTAGCATAAATCATATCACCTCCTAATGATTTGCGAAGCCCTCATATTCTCGTCATTTAAATTGCCGTGTGTTGAGTCATACATGTGTAAAATATCACGTACGTACAGGTAGGTGTCTACGTACATTTTATCTTAGTATGCTTATGTATGCTTGTGTATGTATATAGATATTTATGTACATATTAATTAGTATAATTAATGTGCATGTGTTTATATTAAATATAAAAGGTATGTATTGCCTGGTGATAGTATGAGTATAATACTATATACATATTGCATGATATAAGCTTGGTATGCATAGTTTCTGCATAAATTAGGGTTCTGGCCAAAGGCCACCTTGGCGTCAACCTCTGGCCGCCGAGGTGGAGTCAACGTCCAGACCTGGACGCCAATCCTGACCCAGGCGTCCAGCGATGTGGACGTCAACCTCTCTGACCTGCATGCGCAGCAGAGCTGCTGTCTTCTGAAACAAGGCATGGCCACCCATTGGGGGATGTTCCCCAACGGATCTAAGGCTGTCTAATCGGCATGGTGAGTGGGTGAGGGGCTCTCCTACATCCTGAACCCGAATTGGCCTCTCCCCACTTCTCATTTTCACCCTTGCAAGAGGAGAGGAGAAGAAAGAAAAACCCTAGAGCATTTTGTGAGAAAACCCCATTTAGAACCCTCAAATCCGACCCTTGGAGCTGGATCTGGAGATCTACTGCAACAAGGAGGAAGCTGAAGCAAAGGAGAAGGCTTCCCCATCATCCCCTCGGCGTGGAGATCACCCAGGAACCGGAGGAAGGCGATCTTGGAGGCACTTCTGCAACTTCTTGGAACTGCCCAAGGAGGTCTTCTTCGAGCCACAAATCCCTTGGAGGAATTTTAGAGAGGCAAGTGACCTATCTATGGTGTCCCCGTATGAGTCTAGGTGGGTTCGATATTTTTATGGAATTTTCTTCGAGTCCTAGACCCTCCAATTCACCCAAGATTGAGAGCTCGGTCTGTGTTTTCTGCACAGACCTGGTTGACGGCAAGGTCCCTGGACGTCCAGTTCATGAACTCGGCGTCCATCGACCCTGCCGCTGACTCTGAGTCAGCGGCCAGAGACCGCCGTCTAGTTCTTCTGGACAGAACAGTGAGCTGTTCTGTCCCTCTTGTACGTTAATTCGTTATGATTTCCGTGATGAGGATATATGGTATTCCTATAAGCTATGTATATTATCATTTGGGTGTGGATGAATGTGGTAATGGTGTTTTGTTTTTTAAACTTATGAGCATGACTTGATGAAACTTTAGCATGTTCATGCTCCATGATTAGGATTAGTTGAAGGCCTTGATTCGGTCTAATCATGAAGATTGTGGGTCAGCATGTTGTTTACAAAATTTAGGTAACTTATCCATGCTTGTGCAATTTGTTAATAGATTCGGTTCGATAAAATAGAAGTATGTAAAAATGATTCGTAGTGTTTAATCATAGATGTATGAATTAGGGAAATTTTGCACTCTAAATTCATGCATAGGTTGGTAGTTATGTTAAACAGAAGTGGTAAATTGCATGATGTGTAGATCCATGTTAACGTAAATTGTGAATAACATGCAAAAATAGGTGTTTGATTTTCTGAAAATCCTATATAGCTCAGAAAAATCTGAACAATTGAGGGTATCATCATGAACCCGAAACCAGCATGTGGTTAAAATTTCAGGTCATTGGAACAGTAAATAAAAAGTTATGTGTTTTCCATGTGAAAGGTGATAATTCGTGCATATGATCGTAATGTGATTTGTTATGGTCTAAAACCAGCATGATTAAGTGTTTACTGTGTTTACTCTTGAAATTCTGTAGTGCCATGATTAGGAAAAACAGAGATATTATGTGAGTGAGAAAGTGAATGAAATGAGATGAGTTATGTGTAAAACCATGTGTAAAACGTAAATGTAAAAGTGTAAAAGCTGTGCCTATGTGACACTGCTACCCTAGAGGCATCGGGAGCCGTATATAGAAAAGTCCCTATAGAAGGCTCCATGTGATATAAGTTTGTCCCAAAGGCATTGGGAAAACCCCGGAGGTGGACAAGTACCACTGGATAGGGTGGAGAGGGCTTCTCCCGGTCTGCGCAGTTACCAAGATTCACCGCTGTATTGCCTAGGTGGTGAGTATGTGTATGAGTTGTGTAAGTTGTGTCATGTGTTGTGTAATGAGTGTGTTGAGAGCTGTGCTAAGGAATGAGCACGAGCTATGAGATATTGTTAGTGTCCTCTACTGGTGGTTAGGACTATGTGTCATGGCAAATTGTTTAAGTAATGAAAAATGAGTAAAATGTGAAATATGTGAATATGGCACGTGGTAAGTGCCCAGATGCACGTGGTAAGTGCAATCGATGTGATATGTGATAAGTGAAAGTGAAAGAGAAAATGATGTGGAAATGAGTAAATTGTATAAGTGTGAACATGTGTACGTGTCAAATGTGTAAAAGTGAACAACGTGAATGAGTAAGTATGAAATCATGTGAAACCGAGAATGTGATTGGAAACCATGTGAAATCAGTAAACTAATGTTGTCATTATCATGCTTATGTGTGCATAAATGCCTAGAATCCATGTTAGGGATAATTAGTGAAAATGAGTGCAAGATAGCTTGATTACTTGTTCACATGATGTGTTTTATGTATTATTGTAGCTCTCATGTGTAGATTTATAGTCATTGAATCATATGAAATCAGCAATCTAAAGCATGTGAAAAGGTTCGTGTATGTGTTTAAAACTATGCGAAATCCATGCTAGTTGTGTTCCCTTTCATGTGTGTAAATTGTTCATGTTGATAGCTTTCATGTTTTAGCTCTTTAAAAGACTAAAGTTCCTGAGCAAATGGAATAGAGATCATGTGATAGGTGAATTTCATTTTACAAATCTGAAAGCATGAGTTATGTATAAAATTGTAGAACTTTCATGATAGGTAGAAAACTTGAATTGACTAGCATGCTGTGTTGTTAATTGTAAAAGTGCATGTAGAAACCACTAAGACTTGTATGTGTATATCATGAGTAGTGTCGCTTGCTGAGTCTTTGGACTCACTCTTGCTTCGGCGTACAGGTTGACAGGTATCGTGCACTAGAAGGTAGCGTGGCGAGGATCATCATTAGAAGACTATTTTGTGGAGCTGTTACCAGTTGTACTTTTCTTTTGCACAAAAAGGATTATTGTATGGACAATATTTTGGACATTGTAACTCTCTTTATTTTGTATTAATGTGGACATTGTTTTTCTATCTTGCTATTTAGATTATGGAATGTGTGTTGGTGACGGATTAAGAGTTGAGTTGTTTACTTTATTCCGCTGTACTCTATTGCTATCCAGGTACATATCAACCTATCGACCAGTGTTGGGTAAATGTCCCACTGTGACGACGCCCTTTATACCGATGGGGATTGGTATAATCGTACCGGTATGAAGAGGGTCGTTACAGAGATTGGTATCAGAGCATAAGGTTGAGACTGTACATGGATAGGCCATCACCGTCACAACATTGCAAAGTCTTCATAGAGAATTGTCCATACATATAGAATCTCCTACTAATGGATAAAAGATAATAGAGAGAATAATTAGAATATAATAACCTAGGTTCTAATTGAGTTATTATTTTGCAGACTATGGCTGGACGTGGTAGACGTGGTGCTCAGTCTCGGAGGTACGAGCAGAACCGTAAGCTGAAGAATTTTGTGAAAGGACTTAAGCCATCAGTAAGGACTAGGCTTCTGGAACTCGATTCACGTACCTTAGGAGAAATTCTAGGTGTGACACCCATCAAGAGAAAGGAGCGGGATCTCTCCCAGAGGGGGAGGCAACTCCAAAGGAGAAAACCCTTGGAAAGTCAACAGTCAACTGTGGCCTCAAGCATCGAGAAGCCCGAGTGCACCCAGTGCGGGAAGCGTCATGGTGGGAAAGCATGTTGGAGGAAGGAAGGAAGGTGTCTTAAATGTGGAAGCAAAGATCATCGGCTTAAAGAGTGTCCGAATCTGAAGACGAAGTTCACTCCGCGAGGCGCTTCACCGACCGCGATATAGGAGCGAGAGTAGCTGATGATGACCTAGGCGACGTCACCACAGGTACTCGATGCGATCTTCGAGGACGAAGATCTTTTTCTAGAGGGGGAGGGTGTAAGACCCCGGATTTTTTACTCTCTTTATATATCTGTATATATATGAATGTGTGTTGGGTGTTCGGTTGTTGTGTGCTTAGCATGCGTAGTTCATTGTGCCTACTATAAGTTTTATCCTTCTTTTGAACATGAGCATGTGCGAACATCTATATATGTATACATAGGTGTATATGATGATTAATGTGGAAGTGAACAATTAACCAATTAGAGGCGTATTATGAATAATACTAGGGTGTGCTATCTAATATTGAAGAATTCCTATACTACCTATTTATGGAATTGTATGGAAGTGTATGAAGTACATAGTGTAAGTACGTATGTATGTTTATATATGTGTGACAATTGTATACTTAATTCTACATGCATAACACCTTGGTGTATTTGCGTATGCATATGTATATTTGGTTGTAAACGTTGTTATTGCATGGTTTAGTTAATGTGTACATTGTACTTCGTGCATTCATATACGTAAAGAGTTCAAGCATAGTAGGTGTAATTAGTGGTCATATTGGGATTCTATACTCCTCATGAATAACATGCAGGTATCTTATGATGATTAGGTGAGAATAGTCAATTGGATGAATTATGCATATAGTATATATATTAAGAAATCCTATACATGTAATACTTAAGCAATGTTAGGTAAAGTTGTGTAAGTTAATCAAATTACCGGTGCGCATATTGTACCCATCTGTTTCAATCATAATGTACATAATAGGCTACACCAGTGTGCGTATACTATATATATATGTCAAATCAAGTGTGTGCATGCGAGGACTATTTTATCGAATGGATTATTCCTAGCTAGCATAAATCATATCACCTCCTAATGATTTGCGAAGCCCTCATAATTCTCGTCATTTAAATTGCCGTGTGTTGAGTCATACATGTGTAAAATATCACGTACGTACAGGTAGGTGTCTACGTACATTTTATCTTAGTATGCTTATGTATGCTTGTGTATGTATATAGATATTTATGTACATATTAATTAGTATAATTAATGTGCATGTGTTTATATTAATATAAATAAGGTATGTATTGTGGTGATAGTATGAGTATAATACCATATACATATTGCATGTATATAAGCTTGGTATGCATAGTTTCTGCATAAATTAGGTTCTGGCCAAAGGTCACCTTGGCGTCAACCTCTGGCCGCCGAGGTGGAGTCAACGTCCAGACCTGGACGCCAAGCCTGACCCAGGCGTCCAGCGATGTGGACGTCAACCTCTCTGACCTGCATGCGCAGCAGAGCTGCTGTCTTCTGAAACAAGGCATGGCCACCCATTGGGGGATGTTCCCCAACGGATCTAAGGCTGTCTAATCGGCATGGTGAGTGGGTGAGGGCTCTCCTACATCCTGAACCCGAATTGGCCTCTCCCCACTTCTCATTTTCACCCTTGCAAGAGGAGAGGAGAAGAAAGAAAAACCCTAGAGCATTTTGTGAGAAAACCCCATTTAGAACCCTCAAATCCGACCCCTTGGAGCTGGATCTGGAGATCTACTGCAACAAGGAGGAAGCTGAAGCAAAGGAGAAGGCTTCCCATCATCCCCTCGGCGTGGAGATCACCCAGGAACCCGGAGGAAGGCGATCTTGGAGGCACTTCTGCAACTTCTTGGAACTGCCCAAGGAGGTCTTCTTCGAGCCACAAATCCCTTGGAGGAATTTTAGAGAGGCAAGTGACCTATCTATGGTGTCCCCGTATGAGTCTAGGTGGGTTTCGATATTTTTATGGAATTTCTTCGAGTCCTAGACCCTCCAATTCACCCAAGATTGAGAGCTCGGTCTGTGTTTCTGCACAGACCTGGCTTGACGGCAAGGTCCCTGGACGTCCAGTTCATGAACTCGGCGTCCATCGACCCTGCCGCTGACTCTGAGTCAGCGGCCAGAGACCGCCGTCTAGTTCTTCTGGACAGAACAGTGAGCTGTTCTGTCCCTCTTGTACGTTAATTTCGTTATGATTTCCGTGATGAGGATATATGGTATTCCTATAAGCTATGTATATTATCATTTGTGGGTGTGGGATGAATGTGGTAATGGTGTTTTTTTTTTTAAATTATGAGCATGACTTGATGAAACTTTAGCATGTCCATGCTCCATGATTAGGAGTTTGAATGCCTTGATTTCGGTCTAATCATGAAGATTGTGGGTCAGCATGTGTGTTTAAAATTTAGGTAACTTATCCATGCTTGTGCAATTTGTTAATAGATTGTTCGGTTCGATAAAATAGAAGTATGTAAAATGATTCGTAGTGTTAATCCATAGATGTATGAATTAGGGAAATTTTGCACTCTAAATTCATGCATAGGTTGGTAGTTATGTTAAACAGCAAGTGGTAAATTGCATGATGTGTAGATTCATGTTACGTAAATTGTGAATAACATGCAAAATTGTGTTTGATTTTCTGAAAATCCTATTAGCTCAGAAAAATCTGAAAAATTGAGGGTATCATCATGAACCCGAAACCAGCATGTGGTTAAAATTTCAGGTCATTGGAACAGTAAATAAAAAGTTATGTGTTTTCCATGTGAAAGGTGATAATTCGTGCATATGATCGTAATGTGATTTGTTATGGTCTAAAACCAGCATGATTAATGTGTTTACTGTGTTTAACTCTTGAAATTCTGTAGTCCATGATTAGGAAAACAGAGATATTAATGTGAGTGAGAAAGTGAATGAAATGAGATGAGTTATGTGTAAAACCATGTGTAAAACGGTAATGTATAAAAGTGTAAAAGCTGTGCCTATGTGACACTGCTACCCAGAGGCATCGGGAGCCGTATATAGAAAAGTCCCTATAGAAGGCTCCATGTGATATAAGTTTGTCCCAAAGGCATTGGGAAAACCCCGGAGGTGGACAAGTACCACTGGATAGGGTGGAGAGGGCTTCTCCCGGTCTGCGCAGTTACCAAGATTCACCGCTGTATTGCCTAGGTGGTGAGTATGTGTATGAGTTGTGTAAGTGTTGTGTCATGTGTTGTGTATGAGTTGTGTTGAGAGCTGTGCTAAGGAATGAGCACGAGCTATGATATATTGTTAGGTCCTCTACTGGTGGTTAGGACTATGTGTCATGGCAAATTGTTTAAGTAATGAAAAATGAGTAAAATGTGAAATATGTGAATATGGCAGTGGTAAGTGCCCAAGATGCACGTGGTAAGTGCAATCGATGTGATATGTGATAAGTGAAAGTGAAAGAGAAAATGATGTGGAAATGAGTAAATTGTATAAGTGTGAACATGTGTACGTGTCAAATGTGTAAAAGTGAACAACGTGAATGAGTAAGTATGAAATCATGTGAAACCGAGAATGTGTTATTGGAAACCATGTGAAATCAGTAAACTAATGTTGTCATTATCATGCTTATGTGTGCATAAATGCCTAGAATCCATGTTAGGGATAATTAGTGAAAATGAGTGCAAGATAGCTTGATTACTTGTTCACATGATGTGTTTTATGTATTATTGTAGCTCTCATGTGTAGATTTATAGTCATTGAATCATATGAAATCAGCAATCTAAAGCATGTGAAAAGGTTCGTGTATGTGTTTAAAACTATGTGAAATCCATGCTAGTTGTGTTCCCTTTCATGTGTGTAAATTGTTCATGTGATAGCTTTCATGTTTTAGCTCTTTAAAAGACTAAAGTTCCTGAGCAAATGGAATAGAGATCATGTGATAGGTGAATTTCATTTTACAAATCTGAAAGCATGAGTTATGTATAAAATTGTAGAACTTTCATGATAGGTAGAAAACTTGAATTGACTAGCATGCTATGTGTTGTAATTGTAAAAGTGCATGTAGAAACCACTAAGACTTGTATGTGTATATCATGAGTAGTGTCGCTTGCTGAGTCTTTGGACTCACTCTTGCTTCGGCGTACAGGTTGACAGGTATCGTGCACTAGAAGGTAGCGTGGCGAGGATCATCATTAGAAGACTATTTTGTGGAGCTGTTACCAGTTGTACTTTTCTTTTGCACAAAAAGGATTATGTATGGACAATATTTTGGACATTGTAAACTCTTTATTTTGTATTAATGTGGACATTGTCTTTCTATCTTGCTATTTAGATTATGGAATGTGTGTTGGTGACGGATTAAGAGTTGAGTTGTTTACTTTATTCCGCTGTACTCTATTGCTATCAGGTACATATCAACCTATCGACCAGTGTTGGGTAAATGTCCCACTGTGACGACGCCCTTTATACCGATGGGGATTGGTATAATCGTACCGGTATGAAGAGGGTCGTTACAATAGGTTGCCATGAAAAGCTTCATCCTAACCAATAGGAGACTCTTGCCTAAAAGAGGAAGGGAAATAGGAAATTCGGAAAAATAGGAATTAGAGTCATAATAGGAATAAATGGGGAGAGATGCCTTAAATACTCTCTAAAACCTCCATGATCGGCCCTAGCTCGTGCCAAGGTTTGTGGATGTGGGAAGGAGCCAAGGAAGGGGAATTCGTGGAAAGGAGGAACCCTCAAGTCTTTCCTGAGTCTTCAAGTTCTTAACCTAGAAGACAACGAGTCAAAGGTAGGCATTCTCACGAGCATAACATGAAAAGTTTTCTGTAGGATGTCTCCTCCATCAGGAACAAAAGCCCTTTATTTCTATTTTTCCATCGAGCAAATTTTTAGTTCTCAATTTTCAAAGTTCTGTGAACTTCATGACCCCGAACCCTCTTATTAAATTCATATATTCATATATACTCGTCCTCATGCCATGAGATATTTACTGTAAGAACTGATGGATGTTAGGCTTCTTTGCCCTGAAAGCCCTAATTTCCATCCATCCTAGCATGCGAATTAATTGTTGATCCCAACTGTACTTGTTCTATGTTCGTCATGAATTCTCTTTATTAAACCATGCTGAACATTGTTGATTCTAGATTTTGATTTACTGGAAGTACCCATTATGTCTAGATCTCTTTAAAACTAGTTTGTGAATTTCATGTACTGTACAATTTGTTCTTAATTTTAGAACAACCCTGTGTCAAAACCTGGAAGTCTGGTCCGTAATCCAATGCACTGTACTCTCCATGTCGGACTCGGGCACAGACCTTGTGAACGCGACGGCCCGATAGGCCGCGTTTACAGGGGCGTCGCACAGAGGGTCCCGTCACGATCTGATCGCGGCAGGGCCCGGTCGTCGCGATCTGGCTGCCCTGTCTGTGACCCCATCGCGACCTGTACAAGACCCCGTCACGACCCTTACAAGGGTGCTTCGCGTTCTGGCCTTTTTGCATATAAAAAACCCAAATTTTGATGTTCTGACTCTCCACAATGCTGTACTCTTGTTTAACAGTCATACACACAATAGATTACACTTGTTATAAATTAAACATTTATGTATGATTAAAATACATACACATGATCTTTTCTATCTACAATTTCATGACACTTACACACACTTTGAACCATCCAAATATGGCTTAATTGGCATGAACATGTTACATAAAATCATCTGGTAATTTATGTCATTAAATTGCCTCATTCTTAATATACGTGTTCATTTTCTCGCGTTGTTTGGACACCGATACCAACGCTCCACTGTTCTAGAACTCCTCTAGAACATCAAGCACTGTTTCTATATATACACTCTCTTGACTTGGACAAACTCTCCGTCGGATACTCCTTCTGCCGGACTAGTGAGTCTTTTTTCAAGGCCTCCGTAAGTCTCCTCTGTCCATGGATTCCCACATGGTCGACGAGCCAGTTGTACCCTAACACCTATTACACTTTAGGGATCAACATGATCCAAACGACTATTAGAAGTTCGCTCTTATCTTGAATCACGTCGGATCTCTGAACCAGTGCGTAACATGGCCAGCGGAAAGGTAGTGAGTTCCACATGACCGCCAACACCACGTGGCATGTTGTGCAACTGTTACTATCGCCTGTTGACTCGATGTGTTATGTATAATGTCCACTAGCTCTCATCTATGCTCTACTCGCTCATCTTTTTCACGTTCACTCTACTGTCTCGTCTATTCATCTAGTGCTCTCTTTTTTCTTGGTATTCTATATTGCCATGACTGATTGTCTAAAGATAAACAATATAAACAATGCCTGACAATATAAAAGGGCCCGATCTGGTCCGGGATGTGCGCCGAATGTGCTTGTGCCTATGGGAGTTAATGATCAGAGTGTTTGGCATTACACTCAAGTGCTATATCTCGACTATCTAAATGACAATCAAAAGTGCTATTCTCTCGTTGACAAAAGTGCTATACTATATCATTGTGCTATTGCTATACTTTGTGCTATTGTTTATGGCCATCTTGCTATTTTGTGCTATAATCGAAACTCTTGCTATATTGGAAAGTTGTGCTATTTCGTTCACGTGCTATCCTGTTATCTTTTACCTGAATCTCTCGCTCTATAATTAGTTACTCTGCCTTTTAATGTATTAATCATTTAAAGCCTGCTTGACTAGTGAGATTTAAGTCCTCATGGGCTTTATTGCTCACCCTGCGTTATTTGTCGTTGTGTTCTCAGGTGAGACCGAGGATGACACATACACTCAAGAGGACGAGAACGACCAGGAGTGACGTCATGAGTACCCTAGTGTCTAGCAATATGTTAGAGTCTAGTTATTATTTGCTTTTATTTCAATGTAATTGGACCTATAGAAGGCTTGATATTAGTGGTTGTAACTGGACATTGGAAGTTATTAATGAGAAGAATTTTCTTAGTATTTTTCATTGTGCAATGGTTTCATGTCTAGTAATCGCTTTATACCCGTTTACTTGCAATGCCTCGCGTTCCGATATTCCGCGTCGGGGGTGTGACAGGTTTTGGTATCAGAGCCTAGGTTATTCTTAAAGTATAGTATGATCTAGGTTAATCTGTCTCGACTAGAGTCAACTATCCTACCTATGTGAGTTGTGGTTAGAGCCAAGGGTAACTAGCTAAAATGAACTCACACACGCACGAATTAAATTCCACATCAATATCATGACAATAAGTTATTTTTGTAGGAACTAAGCAGCAAAGATGATCTGAATGTTCTCAAATGAGGGGCATGCAACAAACCATCCAGGAACTCACGCCGCCATTGTGCAAGCTACCCAAGGTGGTGGCAATCGTGGTGCGAGGCGACCTGCATCGCAACTTCAGGAGTTTGAACCCACCAAGGTTCAGTGGATCCACGGATCCGGATGAAGCTGAGCACGGATCAAAGAGACGGAAAGAATTTTTCACGTCATGCAATGTACAGCAGGGGATAAGCATGCTAGCCACATTCCAACTGGAAAAGGATGCCCGCGCTTGTGGGAGTCTGTTGAAGCGACAGAGCTAATGGTCAGTTCACCTGGACCGAGTTCCAAGAAGCCTTCTGTTGGACCAATCCCCTTACCGTTGCACCAAAAGCTCAAGCTGGTAGTGAAGGCGGTAGCCAAATCTGTAAGGCGGAAGCGCAAAGCACCACGTCAACGCTGTGGTCAGTATGAGGGGCTTCGCACAGGGTTTTACCCCTGCGGCGGGTTGGGTTGCCGACCCGATGTCACTATGCTGCCCATAACAGCATAGTGGCAGTGATTCCCTAAGGGAGTCGATGGCAGTTAACCAACAAACTCCCCCCTAGCGGCACCCGGGGGAATCAAACCCGCAACCTCTCTCTGATACCACTTGTTGGACCAAGCCCCTTACCGTTGCACCAAAAGCTCGAGCTGGTAGTGAAGGCGGTAGCCAAATCTTTAAGGCGGAAGCGCAAAGCACCACGTCAACGCTGTGGTTGGCATGAGGGGCTTCGCACAGGGTTTTACCCCTGCGGCGGGTTGGGTTGCCGGCCCCGATGTCACTATGCTGCCCTATAACAGCATAGTGGCAGCGATTCCCTAAGGGAGTCGATGGCAGTTAACCAACACCTTCAACTCTAAATACTTCTCGGAGCGTGTCCAAGAAAGGAAGGCTGCAGAATTCGCTACTCTTAATAGCGGAGCTCGACTGTGGCCGAGTGTGAAGCCCAATTTTCAAGACTGGCACGATATGCTGAACACCTGGTGAACACTGAGAGGATGAAGGCTAAGCGCTTTCTCAACGGCCTCAAACCTCAATATATTACCCAACCAGCACCTCTCGACATCCAGACCTATGCCGAATGGTGAAGAAAGCACAGCTTCTGGAAGATGCTACAGACTTTACCGACCGTATCTTTGGGATTAGACATAAGAGGCGGATGTCTCGAATCTCCGCCATAAAAGCCCATAACATGATAAGGAAAGGGTGTTGCTTTCCTAGCAGCCGTAGTTGTTGAAAGGGAGGGATCTAAGATAGTAGACATCCACATAGTCTAGGATTACCCGATGTGTTTCCTGAAGATCTGCCAGAGATTCCCTCGGAACGTGATGTCAACTTCTCCATAGAGTTCATCCCTGGAGCTACCTCGGTATCGCGTCAACCGTACCGGATGTCACCTGCCGAGCTCAAAGAACTGAAGACGCAACTGATGGAGCTATTAGAGAGAAGGGGTTCATTAGATCGAGTACTTCCCCATGGGGAGCACCTGTACTATTCGTCAAGAAGGAAGATGGATCGATGAGGCTATGCATCGACTTTCAACTCAATCAGCTCACCATCAGAACAAATACCCATGCCCAGGGTCGATGAACTAATCGACCAAATATCTGAGCTCAATATTTCTCCAAGATCGATCTTCGATCCGGCTATCATCAAATGAGGATCAAGGATGACGATATCTTCAAAATGGCTTTCAGGAGCAGGTATGGACATTCTGAATTTGTCGTTATGCCTTTTGGTTTAACCAATGCTCCTGCAGCCTTTATGCAACTCATGAACATCATATATCGGCCATACCTTGACAAGTTCATGGTCGTCTTCATCGACGAATCCTCATATATTCAAAGACCAAAGAAGAGCATGAAGAACATCTGAAGATAGCACTGAAAGTCTTGCGAGACAACAGACTATATGCAAAGCTTAGAAAGTGTGAATTCTGGCTCGAAGAAGTGTCCTTCTTGGGCCATGTCATCTCAAAGGACGGCATCTCCATTGATCCCTCAAAAGTTGAAGCTGTACTCAATTAGGAGAGACCAACCAACGTCACCGAGATAAGAAGCTCTTACGACTAGCTAGCTACTACAGGTGGTTATTAAGGACTACTCCAAGATCACGTTCCTCTCACACGATTGACACGAAAGGAGAATCCATACTCCTGGAATAAAGAGTGAGAAAAGTTTTTAAACTCTTAAAGATTGTCTGACTCAGCACCTGTTCTCGCTCTGCCAATAGAGGGAGAAGGTTTCTCTGTCTACACCGATGCCTCAGGGATTAGGCTAGGGTGTGTACTGATGCAAAAGGAGAAAGTCATCGCCTACTCTTCTCGACAATTGAAAACTCATAAAGTCAACTACCCTGTGCATGATCTTGAGTTGGCTGTGGGTCTTCGCCTTGAAAATCTGGAGACATTACCTATATGAAGAAAAGTTCACTGTCTACTCAGACCATAAAAGTCTAAAGTATTTACTCTCCTAGAAAGAACTCAACATGAGACAGAGAAGATGGCTAGAATATCTAAAAGATTTCGACTTCAACATCCAATACCATCCAGGCAAGGGTAATGTCGTGGCTGATGCTCTTAGTAGGAAGCCAATGGCATCTGTTTCAAGTCTAGTCCTTGGCAAGATGCAACTACTGGAACAATTCGCAAGGTTAGACTTAAATATTTGAACATAGGGATGATCGAGTCTGTTGCCAATATCAAGATTCAATATAATCTGCTAGAGGAGATCAAAGCTCAACCAAGATGATGATCCATTCTTAGTTCATGTCAAGGAAACTCTAGCCGAAAGACCGGACTTTGCTATGACCGAAATGAAGGCTTGTCTTTCAAAGAGAGATATGCATCCCCGACATGAAGAACTGAAGAGGAAGCTAATGGATGAAGCTCACAAGACAAAGTACACTATTCATCCAGGAGGTACCAAAAGTATCAAGACATGAAAATAACATTTTGGTGGCCGAACATGAAGGAGAGGTAGCTGAACATGCCGCTCACTGCCTTACTTGCCAACAAGTAAAAGCGGAACCCGCCCCTGCTGGGGTACTCAGACTGCTAGATATTCCGGAATGGAAATGAGAAAGCATTGGCATAGACTTCATCATGGGCTTACCCAAGACTCGTGGTGGACTCGACGCCATATGGGTCATAGTCGACCGACTAACCAAATCCGCCCATTTTCTGCCTATAAGAGTAAGTGGTCGGTGGAGGTACTAGCTGCCTTATATGTCAAGAGATAGTAAGACTGCACGGAGTCCATCATCTATTGTCTCAGATCAAGATCCGAGATTTACATCTCATTTAAAAAAGACTGCAAGGTGCCCTCAGTACTAAACTCAACTTTAGTACCGCGTTCCATCCACAAACTGATGGCAAACTGAAAGAACCAACCAATAGTGGAAGACATGTTGAGAGCTTGCACTATAGACTTCCAAGGATATTGGAACGAACACCTATCTCTTATCGAGTTCACCTATAACAACAGTTACCAGGCGAGCCATCAAGATGGCACCATTCGAAGCACTCTACGGAAGGAATTGTAGATCTCTTGCATGCTGAAATGAGGTTGGAGAATAGCATGGCTAGCCCAGACATGTGCAACGTACCACAAAGGACATACAATGATTAGAGACCGGCTTAAGACTGTTTAGTCTAGACAAAAGAGCTATGCCAATAAAGAAGGCGAGACTTAGAATTTCAAAGTTGGTGATCATGTGTTCTTGAACGTGTCACCTACTCATGGCATCCACGATTTGGCGTGAAAGGAAAGCTCAGTCCTAGATTCATTGGTCCTTTCGAAGTACTCGAAAGGATTGTGAGTCGCATACCGACTGGCATTGCCACCGGATTTGGCATGTGTACACAATTTGTTCCATGTCTCCATGCTCAGGAAGTACGTCTATGACCCTACCCACATCATTCGCCACGAGAAGTTGGTACTGAACAAGGATGTGACATACGAAGAGAAGCCGTCAGATAATGGAACAAAAGTACACAGCTCAGGAACCGTCCATCCATGTGGTAAAGTCTTATGGAATAGCCGCGAATGGAAGAAGCCACATGGGAACCGAAGGAATCTCAGACGGAACGAACACCCCGATCTTTTCGGTAAGACATTTCCTCCCTTACGATCATAGGAATTTGGGACCAAAATTTTTTTAAGAGGGGGAGGATGCAACAACCTGAATTTTTCAAAAAAAAAATTTTATAATATAAAAGAAAACTAATTAAATTTATTAGAAAATCAATAAGAAAATAAATTAATAGGAAATTAATGGAAAGAGAATTTACTAAAACCCATTAAAGAAAATAAGTGATGGCTTTATTAATTGACCCAAGAGAAATAAGTGGGCCAAAAGGAATTTTTAAAAGGGAATAATGAAAAAATACCCTAAATCGTAACTAAAATAATGCTTAATTATAAAGGTGTATTTAATGCATTAAAAACGGAAGTTTGAGTTAGATTTGGATTCCTAAACCTACCCAATAGGTTGCCCATGAAATTATCTCCCATCATAACCCAATTAGGAGATCTCTTGCCTAAAAAGAGGAGAGGGAAATAGGAAATTCGGAATAAACAGGATTTAGAGTCATAATAGGAAATAGAATGGGAGATGCTTAAATACTCCTCTAAAACCCCCATGGTCGGCCCTAGCTCGTGCCAAGGTTTGCTGGACGTGGAAGGAGCCAAAGGAAGGGGAATTCGTGGAGAAGGAGGAACCCTCAAGTCTTCCCCGAGTTGTTCAAGTTCTTAACCCTAGAAGACAAAACAAGATAAAGGTAGGCATTCTCACTAGTATAAACCATGAAAGTTTTTCTGTAGGATGTCTCGTCCATCAGGAACAAAAGTCCTTTGGTTTCATATTTTTTCCATCGAGCAAATCTTTAGTTTCTCAATTTTCAAAGTTCTATGAACTTCATGACCCCGAACCCTTTTATTAAATTCATATCTTCATATATACTCGTCCTCATGCCATGAGATTTTTACTGTAAGAACTGATGGATGTTAGGCTTCTTTTGTCCCTAAAAGCCTTAATTACCATCCATCCTAGCATGCGAATTAATTCGTTGATCCCAACTGTACCTTGTTCTATGTTTGTCATGAATGCTCTTTATTAAACCATGCTGAAACTTTTGTTGATTCCAGATTCTGATTTATTGGAAGTACCCATATATGTCTGGATCTGTTTAAAATTGGTTTTGTGATTTTTCATGTACTATACAATTTGTTCTTAATTTTAGAACAACCCTGTGTCAAAACCTGAAAAGTCTGGTTCGTAATCCAATGCATTGTACTCTCCCTGTCAGACTCGGGCACAGACCCTGTGAACGCGACGACCCGATAGGCCGCATTCACAGGGGCATCACGACAAAGCGTCTCGTCGCGATCTGATCATGACTGGGTCGGTCGTCACGATCTTGCTGCCCGGTCTATTGACCCTGTCGCGATCTGCCTGCCCGAAAAGTCAAGCCCGTCGTGACCTGTACAAGACCCCGTCGCGATCTGCCCGAACCCCGTCGCGACCCTTACAAGGGTGCGTCGTGTTCTGGCCTTTTTGCATAAAAACCCCAAATTTTGATGTTCTGACTCTCCACAATGCTTGTACTCTTGTTTAATAGTAATACATATAGAAGATTACACTTGTTATAAATTAAACATTTATGTGTGATTAAAATACATACACATGATCTTTTCTATCTACAATTTTATGACACTTACACACACTTTGAACCATCCAAATATGGCTTAATTGGCATGAACAAATCATCTGTTAATTTATGTCATTAATTGCCCCATTCTTAAATATACTTGTGTTCATTTTCTCACGTTGTTTTGGAACACCGATACCGCCGCTCCACTGTTCTAGAACTCCTCTAGAACGTCGAGCACTTGTTTCTATATATACACTCTCCTAACTTGGACAAACTCTCCATCAGATACTCCTTCGGCCGGACTAGTGAGTCTTTATTCAAGGCCTCCGTAAGTCTCCTCTGTCCATGGATTCCCACATGGTCGACGATCCTGTTTTACCCTAACCCTATTACATCCTTTAGGGATCAGCATCATCCAAACAGCTATTAGAAGTTCGCTCTTATCTTGAATCACGTCTGACCTCTAGACCTATGCGTAACATGGCCAGTGGAAGGTAGTGAGTTGCACCTAACTGCCAACACCACGTGCGCGTGTTGTGCAACTGTTACTATCGCCTGTTGAATCGACGTGTTACATACAATGTCCACTAGCTCTCATCTATGCTCTACTCGCTCATCTTTTCACGTTCACTCTACTGCTCGTCTACATCTAGTGCTCTCATCTTTTTCTTGGTACTCTATATTGGCTATTGACTGATTGTCTAAAGATAAAAATATAACCAATGTCTGGCAATATATAAAGGGTCGGTTCTGTTCCTAGGATGTGTGCCCGAAAGTGCTAGTGCCCATGGGAGTTAAATGATCAGAGTGTTTGGCATTACACTCGAGTGCTATCTATCTCGACTATCTAATGACAATCAAAAGTGTTATGTTCTCTCGTTGACAAAAGTGCTATACTATACCCGTTGTGCTATTGCTATACTTTGTGCTATTGTGCTATGGCCATCTTGCTATTTGTGCTATACTCGACACTCTTGCTATATTTGGAAAGTTGTGTTATTTCGTTCACGTGCTATCCTGCTATCTTTTACCTGAATCTCTCGCTCTATAATAGTTACTCTACCTTTTAATGTATTAATCATTTAAAGCCTGCTTGACTAGTGAGATTTAAGTCCTACTGGGCTTTATCGCTCACCCTGCGTTATTTGTCGTTGTGTTCTCAGGTGAGACCAAGGATGACACATACACTCAAGAGGACGGGAACGACCAGGAGTGACGTCACGAGTACCCTAGTGTCCTAGCAATATGTTAGAGTCATAGTTAGTCTTTTGCTTTTATTTCATGTAATTGGGCCCTATAGAATGGCTCCTGATATTAGTGGTTGTAACTAGACATTGGAAGTTATTAATGAGAATTATTTTCTTTAGTATTATTTATTGTGCAATGGTTTGATGTCTAGTACTCGCTCTATACCCGTTTACTTGCAACTGCCTCGCGTTCCGATATTCCGTGTCGGGGCGTAACAGTTTGTCACTGTGTTCGTGTGTGTGAGATCTTGCCTTAGCTAGAGGGTTTGATCTCTATAGAGTGGTTCTTCTAGCTTGTGTGTGTGTGGACTGAGCCTGAGTGCTCGTGTGGTGTTTGTACTCAGTTCTTGAGTTGTGTGTACCTCACTGTGTGAGGGTGGATGTTGGAGTCGCTGGATGTCATCTCTGAACCACCTAAAATTTCTTGTGCACTGTGATTTGATTTGTGGTTTGCATTGTATTGCGCTAGATGCATGCATAGGGATTTTGCCTACACACTAATTAATTTGTTCACACATGTTAATCACATATTTGACACTTACACTGTTTCATAAAGTGTTTTTCACATTTTAATAACATACAGTGAATCAGATCAGAGGGGTCTTAATTGAGTAGAATCTTTATTTTGAAGTAAGTTTTAAATTGCTTAAGTTTCCGCTGTAAATCTATTCAACCCCACCTTCTAGATTTGCCATTACCAAAAATCTGATCCTAACAATTGGTATCAGATCAGGTTTTCTGTTCATCGGTTGTGATTTAGCAGACCTGTTTTTTGTGTGCTTAATCACTCTAATCCTAACAATTGGCATCAGAGCGGGTTAACCACTCTAACTGTTAGATCTAATTCCTTGTTACACTATTTCACTGTGATTATATCTGATAGTCCTATGAGTTTTGGTATAATGACAAATTGCTTTAATCTGCATGAATTTCCTGTTATAATTTCAGAGAAATCCCCTACCTCATTTTCATCGGATTTTTCACAAGACTCACAAAGAAAAGGAGCAAAAGAAATTCACAAGTACTTAATGGCAAAGAAGAGCTTCAATGAATCCAGAAAATCAACAATCCAAAAGACTTTGGCTCTCACAACACATTCCATGAGCTCAGAGCATTCTTCATCCTCTTCAGAATACAAGAGATCAATGGGTCTACAAGGTCAGGTAAATCAATTCAAGATCCATTTATGTATTCTAACTCTGATTCTGATGCATATGAAGGCATGTCTTATGTTGAATTGATTGAATTCTATGAGAAGATACAAAATCTTAATGCAAAGCTGAAGAATAAAAATAAAGATTTGAAAAAGACTTTAAAACATTGCCATAAAGAAAGTGAAAAATTGAAAAATACACTTGAATTGCTCCAGATCAATGATAATGATCTTTCAGAAGAAAATGAGAATTTGAAAATTGAAGTTTAGAAATTGAATTCTGAAAAAGAAAGTCTGAAGATAAAATCTAAATTTGTGAAAACATTGTCCAAGTTAAAAGAAAATCATGATCATTTGGAATCTAAAAATCTTGATTTGAAAGATGAAAATAAAACATTGATTGATCTTAATGAGAATTTCAAATTTGACAATGATCAATTAAACAAGTAGATTTCCAACATGGCTCATGATCATCAAATAAAGGAAAAATACAATCAATTGGTTGAAGAAAATAGTCATTTGAAAATGAAGATTGAATGCTTGTTGCATGACAAACCATTGAACAATGACTGTAGCAATTTAAGTAATAAAATTGCTGATTTGGAAAAAAATTACTCAATTTGAAAATGAAAAGAACAAGATGAAATATGGTTTGGATGTCATGCTAAACAAACATCAAATTTCAAAAAAAGAAGTTATTACATTAAAAGCTGAAAACATAAGCTTCAAATAATTGAAGAATACTACAAACACAGCCTTGTTTCTGTGAAAAATAAGGAAAATGAAAAGAAAACCAAATAATATTTTAAAGCTGCTGTGAACAAGAACTATGATATCTCTAATGAAAAATTAGTGAAAGTTTATGTTCAGAAAAATATCAAACAAAATGAGAAAAATGGCAAAAATGCTGCTAAGAAGAAGAATCATGTTTCTGTGAGAAACCAGAAAATGAAAACGGAAAAATAAACCATTGTATAGGATTCTTTTACCTTCCTCACAAGTCATGACAGCTTCAAAGAAAGTTCAATATTCACATCATGCCAAGAGCTACCAAAAGGTACCTCCTTCTCCTCATGGAAGCCTCCTCACAGAAAAGGAGATTCCAGCAAATACATACATGTCAAGGTAAGTACCAGGTAAGAAATGATCTCATTTGCTTTAACTGCAATAAACCAGGTCATTTAGCCAAATTTTGCTAGAATAGAGATCAACATTTTCATAAATATGCCAACTAGTCCAGTGCTTTACATGTCATAAATTTGGGCATATTTCTAGGGAATGTTGGCACAGAATTGATAATCTTGTGCATGATCCCATGTTTCATGTTATGTAATAAGAATAAATCATGTTCATGCTGAAAACACTCAGAAATTCCATGTACATGAAATAGAACTGTTGCACAAAAGATCTCTTCTGAATTTCATGTTAAAAATCTCAAAGAAAAATATGAAAAATAGAAAACAAAATGTTCAGTATGTCATGGTGCATTCTATACTTATAACTCTAAGATTAGAAACAAGATTCTAATGTTTCTAGTCTTCAGAAAAATGCACCCAATATAAAATCATTTTAGATTCAAAAATCGTTGTTGCAGATTCATGAAGATCCTTAGGACCCAAACAAGTTTGAGTTCTGAAATGTGCTGCTTGAATGCTGGATGCAAGGATCCTTGTAGTGAATTTCAAGATGAATGCTTCATGACTAAGGCTACAAGGAAGTAAGTGGAGAAAATGAAAGAAAAATGAAAATCTCACCAGGTAAATACTTCTGAGAGATTCCCTGCTAAATAAAAACTTATTGTTAAAAACAAAATCTCTTGAATAAATTGTTTGATGATGAAATTGAATGAAAGTGAAATCATGATGAGTTACACATCTAGATCTCTTGGTACATAAATGGTGAAATGTGGAAGGACAAGTCATGCTTGTTTGGAAACTATCACTATGCATGAGAAAACTTCTCCGCCGAGTACCAAGAGTCACTCCTTGCTTAAAGCTAAATGTGTGCATAATCATGCTTGAATTACTTGCAAAAGTTTTCACATCATGCACATGTAACTAAGAATCATGATTCTTTAAAAAAGCTCAGAAACTCCTGTAAACAAATTGAAGATTTCATGAAAAACATAGGTGCATTAAACAAAGAATATTGTGTTATGGAACTAATGCTGCTCATAGTTCCATTAATGACAAAAGTGCATCTACACCAAAAAGAAAATTCTCATGGATTCAAAAAGTTCATTGCTACAATCTAACTCTTGCTTCACTGCAGAACCCAAGTAGGTATGGGTCCCAAGGCCAACTTGATCAGCAAGTTGATGACCCTGTAGCTATACATTTTCCATCTGAAATCAAGACAATGGCTATGCAGGGCAAGAAAAATTGGAAATCACAGGGAAAATCCAAATGAAGACTATTCAAGTAAAACCTCATATCATTTTCAGATTGAACTACTTAAGTTAAAGAAAATTCTTAGAGTCTTATCTGAAGAATGAAGAGTGTGTTTTGATGTTGCTCCCATCAATAACTTTGTGTCATAACAATTGGAATCATGTTTGTATTATCATGCTTGCTTAACTGTGCCCATGATTCTATGTGAACATCATTTGCTTTGACTTCTTGGTATATCAAATAATGACATATGAAAAACAAGTTATACTTGTTTGGAAGCTATCATTATGCGTGAGTAAAATACTCCGCCAAGTACCAAAAGTCATGTTATGCTTAAAGCTAATTGTGTGCATAATCATGTGTGAATTGCTTGCTAGCTTTTTCATTCCATGCACATATTAAGGGGGAGTAAATTTGAAAAAAAAATGCAAAAATATTCTTAAAAATTTAATGAATTTCATGCTAAAACTAAAGAATAATTGATGTTTTTACAGTGACTGTGGTATATCAAATGGTGAAATGTGAAAGGACAAGTTAGGCTTGTCTGGAAACTATCATCATGCGTGAGAAACATTCTCCGACAAGTATTAATAGTCTTTTCCTGCATAAAGGTCATCAAGCAAAATGAAAATCTCAAAAACTTTATTTTAATCTTTGAAAAACTTCTCTCTTTCAATAAATTATCTGTTGATGTATGCTTTATCATGTTCATATTCTTTCTGTGCAAACTGCTTGGAATGAACATATCTGAATTGCTTAAATGATCATTTCATATCATGCATATCTTATGGGGGAGTGAGTCAAAAGAATCTTTGAGTGAAATGCTAGAGAAATTTTCTTTCATATCTGATTTATCAACAACTCCCATTCAGTTTGTTGACAAATGTTCTTGCAAAGCTGCTTAATAAAAGTCAACATTTGTTAAACCATTGGAAAACCCATAAAAAATGACTTTGATCATGCTCATTCACACACATCTCTCTTGTGTCGACACCAGTTGCTTTTTATCATGATCAGGTCGACACATAGTTGCTCATGTGTCGACACTAGTTGTTCACTGCTGCTCTATTCTTGAGATTTCTTGTTCTTATGTTGACACACTAAGGATTTTGTGTTGACACATCATCATCTATCTTTTTGAAATCTTCACATATTCAGGGGGCTGATTCTTTCATAAATCATGATATATCCACTGAAACTCATGCTTGAAAATAGTTTTATTTATTTCCTGATTCTATCTTCTTGACATTTCATACCTTTTATTCAAGTCTTGCATCAGGATAAATGAGTCTTTATGATATTCCTATATGAGAGATTTCATACATAAAGACTAAAATAATTTTGCACTCAGTTTAGTCTTAAAGATACAATCTAAGAACAAGGTTATGCCAAGTTTTTAAGCTGAACTCATTTAAACTGAGCTGCAAAACACTTGTAGGCACATGAGTAGCTTTAGTGTTTAGCATGTGTATGTTTTGAAGCTTTATCCTTAACACATGTTAAGAATAATCTCTCTACACTCATGATCATGTCCATTCTAATTAATGTAATTCTGTTCTTAAAAATTTCAAACAATAAGTGTTCAGAAAAATAGAGAGACACAAATAGAGCAATGAAAACTTCATTTTATCACTGAGTAGTCAGGTTCATTTCACCTAATCAGTGTTTTGACTCTCGTCAAAGGTGACAAACTAGTTGTTTCAACTCTGTATAAGGTAATGAAGGTTAAACCACTGAGTAATCAGGAGGTCTTGCATTGGGTAAATGTGACATCTTGCACTGAAAGACCAATTTACTCTTGTATTCTCTCTCACAAAATGAAAGAAAAATAATAAAAAAATAGAAAAGAACAGTACTTTGACCTAGATGTAGTTCATGTTAATTGGGTTTAGAGTATTATTCTACATTGTGTTAAATGTTTAGCTAAAACTCATGTGATAACACTTTTGTGAACTCATATAGGTCACTTTCATCACATTTGCTTCATCCTTTTAAATGCGTTCAGGTTATAAAAACATTGGCATATGTTGTGATTGAATGTGTCTTGTTATAAACTTTGTTGCACAATCTAAAGACATAATATTTTTCTCTCATATTTTAATATCAAAGATCTTATTGATTCTGATCATTTCTGATCATTCATCTCTCAATTCCACCTCTTGCTTAAATGCAGTCATACTTTATCTCCATCCATTGATGTTCTTTGGTATCAATTTTTTTCCTACTCATTTCATTGACACCATCATAGGGGGAGTGTTTATACCAAAGGGGGTGACTATACTTATTGTTGATTAAGGGGGAGAGATAGTCATTTTGTTGTTATAAAAAAAAAAAGGAGATTTGAGGGGAACAATATGATTGCAACGACAAGCTTCTGTAATCATTGCAATTTTTTGAATGAAAACAATCCATTCTATCCTTGTTGCCTATGATAGCAAACTTCATGATTATTCATCTCAACAAATGTTGTACATAACCATTGTGCTTTCTTGACATTTATATTGGTTCTCTTCATCTTTTGATGTTGTCAAAAGGGGGAGAATATAATGTATATTTTATCATCATCAAAAAGGGGGAAAATGTTGAGTGATGGTTATTTAAATAACCATGCTCACTGACTTGATCATTGCTTTAATCTGTTTTTGATGATGACATAATTCTGGTCAATCATGTTAGCACACAACTTCAAACATATTGTGTTTTGATGATGACATTTGTGTTTTGATGATGACATTTTGTACATAATCTGATGTCATATTGTATATATGTGGAAGATTGTTGAGTTGTGTATTCATTTGGATAATGACCAAAAACCTTCATGTTGATGATATCTACACACTAATACTTTGATTTTAATGATGACTACACATTTGGTTGTGTATGATGTCCAAACACTTATACTTTGATTTTGATTTGATCTTGATCATGACACATTGTACATATTACAATGATGATGAACAACATGTTTTTAATACATAAAATTTTATATTTTGATGATAATGACATGTTATGATGGTTTAGACGTCATATATACAGGTTCACATAATTCTGTCAAAGTTGTGTCGACACAAGATGTCAAGTGTGTCGACACACCCTCTATATTTAGAGCATAAAGGAGTCAGTGGTGTTGACACATGTGGATGTTGTGTCGACACAGTGTATGAATTCAGCAAACAGTGAAGGAAGCAGTAGCCAGTGGTGTCGACACAGTCTGCCTGTGTGTCGACACTCACTATCCCTCCCAGAAGCCTGTTCTGAAGTAGTAGCCAGTGGTGTTGACACAGTCTGCCTGTGTGTCGACACACACTGTCCCTCCCAGAAGCCTGTTCTAAAGAAATAGCCAGTGGTGTCGACACAGTCTGCCTGTGTGTCGACATACTTTGACTGAAGCTGAAAAACGAGAATTTTTCTGGACACGTGGCTGCTTAGGAATCAAGGGATTTGACCTAGATTTTTGTGCCCATGCACCCCAAGGCACCTCATGGACATATGGGGCCATAATAACCCATGATCCTCATACTCCAAAGCAGCCAACCCATACAATTCCCAGAAAATGTTTTTGGTGGCAAAAAGGGGTCTCTCCAGTGTCTTGCCAAATCTCCAGAAGTTGCAGACCAAGAAGGAGCTCTAGAGATGTGGGAATCAAGGTCAAGCTCTAGAGAAAGAAGTGGTGTGCTCAAGAAGGAGTAGATCTGGAAGAAGTGCAGCAGCAGAAAAAGAAGAAATTGCAATCCAAAAGCTCCTGAAGCGGAGGAGTGCCGATCAAGAAGAAGAAGAAGAAGAAGAAGAAGGAAAAGAAGAAGAAGAGGAGCAGTAGTAGAATTGAGGAAGAAACATTGTGGATCTGTGATCGTGGTGATCAGATCAACATTTGAAGCGATATGTCTTTCCTCACTCACACCTTTTCTCAACTCAATTCATTTCAGATTTGTGTGTGTGTGTACTGAACTGAGATCAGTACGTGGATTCTTTGTGGATGCTTGTTTTCTGATATGTACAAGTGTTTGGTACAGATCGTAGTGTGTGTGATGCGATCTGTGCTGGTTTGCACACAGATCTGAATTGTGTGTTGTGGATGTGTAGTGCAGACCAAGTGTTTGTCACTGTGGTCGTATGTGTGAGATCTTGCCTTAGCTAGAGGATTTGATCTCTATAGATTGGTTCTTCTAGCTTCTGTGTGTGTGGATTGAGCCTGAGTGCTCGTGTGTGTGTTGCACTCAGTTCTTGAGTAGTGTGCACCTCACTGTGTGAGGGGTGGATGTAGGAGTCACTAGATGTGTTCTCTGAGCCACCTAAAAGTTCCTTGTGCACTGTGATTTGATTTGTGGTTTGCATTGTATTGCGTTAGATGCATGCATAGGGATTTTGCCTACACACTAATTAATTTGCTCACACATGTTAATCACATATTTGACACTTACACTGTTTCATAAAGTGTTTTTCACATTTTAATAACACACATTGAATCAGATTAGAGGGGTTTTAATTGAGTAGATTCTTTATTTTGAAGTAATTTTTAAATTGCTTAAGTTTCCACTGCAAATCTATTCACCCCCCTTCTAGATTTTCCATTACCAAAATCCGATCCTAAAAGGATGAACTCTTCGTCAGTGTGATACCCTGAATTTTTATTCTTTTTATTATGTGTGGATATTTACTTGTTGTGTGCATAAAATGTGTATTTCACTATGCTTACTATAAATTTTATGCTTCTCATGAACATATGCATGTATATATATATAATATAACATGAGAAGAAGAAATTAGCTACATTGAGGTATATTGTGAATACTAAAAATCTTAGACTCATAATACTAAAGTCATATTATGCATGATAATCGAATTTCTGATGTGCATGTTGTAGTTATCTACTTCATGCATAGTGTATATAATTATGTTGTAAATATATGAAGTCTATATATATATATATATAAGTATGTTACTTTATGCATGTGCTATCTATCTATTTAATCCTATGTACATCAATTCATCTATGGTATGTGAATAATACATAGATAATATTGTCCATGTAATAGGTAATTTGCTATGGACCATGTAAGTATGTGTATGCTATTTTCATACAAGTATAAAACTTACATAATTGTGCATGCATTATCTAGTTATCAATGTACGTAAATCTCATGCATATGGTGCGTGTTGTACACATAGTAAGAAATTATTATCATACACTTTGTAAATAATCATGAGTTTATTTCTGAGCATGCAAAATATATATTTAAACGTGTGTGAATTATCTAATTATTGAGGTGCCTATTGTATTTAATTATTTTAATGCACATAGTTAGTGCTGTGGATGTGCGTATGTATACATATATGTGTTATCCTTGTTTAAATAAAATTTATCTACTTTAAGCATGTTAAATTATTTAGGGTGTGTAAAGTACTTGGATGATAATATTCATACGATATTTAACTAATAATGGACACATTTTAATCATAAGTTCATGCGTAATGTATGTAATTATGCAATGTGTACGTATGTGTGCATATATGTATGTATTGATGCATATTGTTCTTAATTATGATTAGTGTAAGTTGTAATTAATTAAATATTACATAATGCAAGTATTTTATGTGGTAATGATATATGAAATATTTTTGCATATACTAAATTATTTTAGTGCATTTATGCATTAAATTCTAGGTCTGTCGTTGTTTTCGGCTGCTCAGGGCTGCTGGGGCTAGGACCTGGACGCCAAGACACTGTTGGCGGCCAGACCTGGACGCCAACCCCCAGTGGGCGGCCACCCCCTGGACGCCAACCCCATTCTGGCGGCCAGACCTTGACGTCAACTGCAAGGTGACTACAACCGATGTTGACGTTCATATCCAGCTGCGTAACGGTTCCAGAATTGTTAATGTCCGTGTTTTGGCTAGTTTTAGATTAGAAACCCTTCCTAAACCTTGGGTAACCTACCCTAATGCGTACCCAACCCTGAACCTATATAAATACCCACTCTTAGATGAGGAAAAGGCTTTCAACATTTGGTGAAAACCCTAGCTCCGAGATGGTGAAAAGCTGAACTTCGGAAGGCCGGATCCGTCACTTGGAGGTGTTCCCCGAGGAGCTACATCAACTGGCAGGTAGCCTATACATAGAGGAAGAGATTCCAACTCCGAGGAGCCGTCTACATCGACAGGAGAAAGATGTAAGGCGTTTCCGAGCACCTTTTTCGCAGAGCTGAAAAGGGCTTCACCGACGATTCTGATCTTTGTAGATTTTTTTAAGAGGCAAGTAAACCTAGATCTTGATCCTATACATGTCCCCTAAGTCCTAGGTATTTTTACGAATTTTTCCTCGCGTCCTGGAACCCCGAAGTCACCGTTGTATGAAAATTCATATGTTGTGCTGCTGGGAGCAAGTAGAAGGCAACATAGGTTGCAGTCAAGTTCTTCAGAAGAAGTTGACGGCAACATCCCTTGACGTCTACTTTTTTAGGACCTGAAAGTGTGTTTTTTGATCTTCTTTTACTGTTTAAATAATTTCTGGATAGGGTATACTTTGAAATTTTTATAGGTGATTGTACTGGTAGTAGGTCATGTCATAATATTGCCTAAATTTTCTGTGAACCATGTAAATTATGAAAATTCAATAACTGTACTATGTGCACCACATAAGCATGTTTAAATATGCATAAATGGAATTACTGTAAGTTAGGATTGTATAATGTTACATGATAGTATGAGTACTAATATCTGACTTCTAAACTGTTAGTACATAAACATGATCATATGTGCCATGTTTAATGATGTTTCGATAAATATGACTGAAATCTGTTTTAAATTGTAGAAATTATATTTACTATTTGAAAAATCCAGAAAATTGAAAATGTGATATGTTTACTGTTAGTAACCTGGGATAAACATTGGAATTAATCTGATGACAGTAATTGTGATATTAGTTAAACTATGCGGATTATTCATATTTGATATGATAAAAACTAATCTTATGTAATTCAGTAATTTGCTGCATGTTTAGAATTGTAATAGGATTGTTTCTTCTGAAAAACCATAGTATCATGATCAGGTCAAATGAGATATAGGCAAATGGTAAATAAGGTATGAAAGTGGATTAAATAGTATATGACAATACGTGACTAGTGTGTGAAAATGTGAATGAGTGAATGTGTAATAATTGGGCCAAGGAATGACACTGCTACCCTAGAGGCATCGATAGCTGTACATAGAAGTCCCTATGAATGCTCTACATTGTAAAACTTTGTCCTAAAGGCATTAGGAAAAACCCGGAGGTGGACAAGTACCACTGGATAGGGTGGAGAGAGCTTCTCCTGGTCTGCGCAGTTACCAAGATTCACCACTTCATAGCCTAGGTGTGGGTATGTGATATGAGTTGTGTTATGAGTTATGTGTTATGAGATGTGATGAGTTATGAGTATGAATTTGTTTGTGTCCTCTAATAGGTAGTTAGGACTATGTGTCATGGCATTTTAAGTAATTGGAATATGTATAAAGTGTAAGATTATATGCGAATGTGGCACATGATGAGTGCAAATGATATGATATGTGATAAATGAAAACCAAAGAGTAAATGATTGAAGAATATGTGAGAAGATATTTAAGAGACAGTTAATGTTATTGAGAGTATGCTTGCATGTGAAAACCGATGTAGTAATGCATAATGTTCATGTTTTCATGCATTAATTACCTCATTTGCAATATCATGCTTATCATCATGTCATGTAGTTTATTGTTCTTCATGTAATAGTGTATGTGAATAAACATGAGTAACCATGTCATTTATACAACATGAAAGATGAAAATGTAGAATTGTGATTGGATAAGATAGCATATGAACAATGTAAACCCATGTAATTGAATGTAATTCATGTCAAAACAGCAAGTAAAGTATAGTTATGAAGGTGATAAATGTATGCAATATTAATTAGGTTCCATGCTAGATGTGATGTTTGCTTAGTACAGAGTTTCATGCTTTAGTACTTATTGTTGCCAACCAATTTGACCATGTTTTAACTTCTCAATTCATGTTATAAAATATGAAATCATGTGTATGAGATGTATGTACATTTAAAACAGCAAGAAAAATGTGAAATTAAATATGAAAAGTGCATGTGAAAAGTGAATAGTCATCATATTCGTTTGTTCATTCCTTTATGTCAAATTCTATGTTCTAGTTGTAGAAATATGTCATGAAATGAATTAATGTGGAAATGAAGGAATCATGTTATGTGTTAAGTGTAGAGAATATGTACAAGTGTATAGTAATAGTATCCATGATTTAGAATAAACATATGATAGAATGAGGCATGTCTAGGTGATTAAAAATGTGTTGATAGCTAAGAGTATGTTCCATGTGTTTGGGAGTTTAAATGATAGTATGTATTCATGAGTGTTTAATAGCTTAATGTGAATGTGATATGTTTAAGATTAAGTCTTTGTTTTACTTGCTGAGTCTTTGGACTCCCCTTGCTTCGGCGTACAGGTTGACAGGTATCCCGTGCTAGGGGGAGAGACGCTATCTTGGAGGAGAGGCTTTTGAGGAGCAAGTAGCAGTTGTATTTTCCTTTCATAGTTGAATAAAAATGTTATTTGGACAATGTAGCTCTTTCATCATGTAATAATGTGGACATTGTCGTTCTATTTTTGCACTATATAGATTGTGGAATATGGGATGGTGATGGACTAAGTTAAATTGTTGTATTTATTTCGCTGAAATCAATTGCTATCTACGTACTTTTTCAACCTATCGGCTAGTGTTGGGTTTTATCCCACTGTAATGACGCTCTTTATACCGATGGGGATTGGTATAATCGTACCGGTATGAGAGGGTCGTTACAGAGATTGGTATCAGAGCCCAAGGTTGAAATTGTACATAGATAGACCATCATCACCACCATATTGCAAAGTCTTTATAGGGAATTGTCCATAAATGTAGAAATTACTAATAACGAATGGAAGATAGTTAAGGAAGATAGTTTGGATTAGTAACCTAGATTCTAACTAATTAATTATTTTGCAGATTTGGGTGGACGTGGTAGACGTAATGCTCAGTCTAGGAGGTATGAGGAACCGCAAGTTAAAGAATTTCGTGAAAGGACTCAAACCATCAGTGAGGACTAGGCTTTTAGAGCTTGATTCCCGTACTTTGGAAGAAGTCCTAGACGTGGCGACCAAGCAAGAGAATAAAGTGGAATCATATCAAGGAGAAAATGAAGCTCAAAAGGAGGAAGCACCAAAACCATTCCAAAGGAAGACAAGAAGATGAAGAAACTCATGGAGGTCAACAATCAACTGTGGCATCAGGCAGTGAGAAGCCCGAATGCATTCATTGTGGGAAGCGTCATGGCGGGAATGCATGTTGGCGAATGGACGGAAGGTGTCTTAGAGTGGCAGCAAGATCATCGGCTTAAGGAAGTCCGAACCTGAAGACGAAGTTCGTCTCAAGAGATGCTTCATCAGTAATCATAAAGGAGCAAGGATTAGTCAGAAATGATCTCGGCGACGTCATTACAGGTACTTGATTCAATCTTCGAGGACGAAGATCTTTTTCAAGGGGGGGGGAGAGTGTGATACCCTGAATTTTTATTCTTTTATATATGTGTGGATATTTACTTGTTGTGCATAGAATGTGTATTTCACTATGCTTACTATAAATTTATGCTTCTCATGAACATATGCATGTATATATAAATAATATTTTATATGAGAAGAGGCAATTAGCTACATTGAGGTATATTATGAATACTAAAAATCTTAGACTCATAATACTAAGTCATATTATGCATGATAATCGAATTTCTGATGTGCATGTTGTGTTATCTACTTCATGCATAGTGTATATAATTATGTTGTAAATAAATGAAGTTATATATATATATATATAAGTATGTTACTTTATGCATGTGCTATCTATCTATTTAATCCTATGTACATCAATTCATCTATGGTATGTGAATAATAATAGATAATATTGTCCATGTAATAGGTAATTTGCTATGGACCATGTAAGTATGTGTATGCTATTTTCATACAAGTATAAAACATACATAATTGTGCATGCATTATCTAGTTATCAATGTACGTAAATCTCATGCATATGGTGCGTGTTGTACACATAGTAAGAAATTATTATCATACACTTTGTAAATAATCATGAGTTTATTTCTGAGCATGCAAATATATATTTAAACATGTGTGAATTATCTAATTATTGGGTGCCTATTGTATTTAATTATTTTAATGCACATAGTTAGTGCTGTGGATGTGCGTATGTATACATACATGGTTATCCTTGTTTAAATAAAATTTATCTACTTTAAGCATGTTAATTATTTAGGGGTGTAAAGTACTTGGATGATAATATGCATACAATATTTAACTAATAATGGACACATTTTAATCATAAGTTCATGCGTAATGTATGTAATTATGCATGTGTACGTATGTGGCATATATGTATGTATTGATGCATATTGTTCTTAATTATGATTAGTGTAAGTTGTAATTAATTAAATATTACATAATGCAAGTATTTTATGTGGTAATGATATATGAAATTATTTTTGCATATACTAAATTATTTTAGTGCATTTATGCATTAATTCAAGGTCTGTCGTGTTTCGGCTGCTCAGGCTGCTGGCGGCCAGGACTTGGACGCCAAGACACAGTTGGCGGCCAGACCTGGACGCCAACCCCCAGTGGGCGCCACCCCCTGGACGCCAACCCCATTCTGGCGGCCAGACCTTGACGTCAACTGCCAGGTTGACTACAACCGATGTTGACGTTAATATCCAGCTGCGTAACGTTCCAGAATTTTTAATGTCCGTGTTTTGGCTAGTTTTAGATTAGGAAACCCTTCCTAAACCTTGGGTAACCTACCCTAATGCGTACCCAACCCTTGAACCTATAATATACCCACTCTTAGATGAGGAAAAGGCTTTCAACATTTGGTGAAAACCCTAGCTCCGAGATGGTGAAAAGCTGAACTTCGGAAGGCCGGATCCGTCACTTGGAGGTGTTCCCCGAGGAGCTACATCAACTGGGAGGTAGCCTATACATAGAGGAAGAGATTCCAACTCCGGGGAGCCATCTACATCGACAGGAGAAGAAGATGTAAGGCGTTTCCGAGCACCTTTTTCGCAGAGCTGGAAAGGGCTTCACCGACGATTCTGATCTTTGTAGATTTTTTTAAGAGGCAAGTAAACCTCTCTCTGATCCTATACATGTCCCCTAAGTCCTAGGTATTTTTACGGATTTTTCCTCGCGTCCTGGAACCCCGAATTCACCGTTGTATGAAAATTCGTATGTATGTGCTACTGGGAGCAAGTAGAAGGCAACATAGGTTGCAGTCAAGTTCTTCAGAAGAAGTTGACGGCAACATCCCTTGACGTCTACTTCATCAGGATCTGAAAGTGTGTTTTGATCTTCTTTTACTATTTAAATAATTCTGGATATGGGTATACTCTGAAATTTTATAGGTGATTGTATACTGTTAGTAGGTCATGTCATAATATTGCCTAAATTTTCTGTGAACCATGTAAATTATGAAAATTCAATAACTGTACTATGTGCACCACATAAGCATGTTTAAATATGGCATAAATGGAATTACTGTAAGTTAGGATTGTATAAATGTTACATGATAGTATGAGTACTAATATCTGACTTCTAAACTATTAGTACATAAACATGATCATATGTGCCATGTTTAATGATGTTTCATATAATATGATTGAATCTGTTTTAAATTGTAGAAATTATATTTACTGTTTGAAAAATCCAGAAAATGAAGATGTGATATGTTTACTGTTAGTAACCTGGGATAAACATTTGGAATTAATCTGATGACAGTAATTGTGATTATTAGTTAAACTATGCGGATTATTCATATTTGATATGATAAAAACTAATCTATGTAATTCAGTAATTTGCTGCATGTTTAGAATGTATAGGAATTGTTTACTTCTGAAAAACCATAGTATCATGATCAGGTCAAATGAGATATAGGCAAATGGTAAATAAGGTATGAAAAGGGATTAAATATTGTATGAACAATACGTGACTAGTGTGTGAAAATGTGAATGAGTGAATGTGTAATAATTGGGCCAAGGAATGACACTGCTACCCTAGAGGCATCGAGAGCTGTACATAGAAAAGTCCCTATGGAATGCTCTACATTTTAAAACTTTGTCATAAAGGCATTAGGAAAAACCCGGAGGTGGACAAGTACCACTGGATAGGGTGGAGAGAGCTTCTCCCGGTCTGCGCAGTTACCAAGATTCACCACTTCATTGCCTAGGTGGTGGGTATGTGATATGAGTTGTGTTATGAGTTATGTGTTATGAGTTATGTGTTATGAGATGTGATGAGTTATGAGTATGAGATATTTGTTTGTGTCCTCTAATAGGTAGTTAGGACTATGTGTCATGACATTTTAAGTAATTGGAATATGTATAAGTGTAAGATATGCGAATGTGGCACATGATGAGTGCAAATGATATGATATGTGATAAATGAAAACCAAAGAGTAAATGATGTGAAGAATATGTGAAAAGATATGTAAGAGACAGTTAATGTTATTGAGAGTGTGCTTGCATGTGAAAACCGATGTAGTAATGCATAATGTTCATGTTTTCATGCATTAATTACCTCATTTGCAATATCATGCTTATCATCATGTCATGTTTTTATTGTTCTTCATGTAATAGTGTATGTGAATAAACATGAGTAACCATGTCATTTATGCAACATGAAAGATGAAATGTAGAATTGTGAATTGGATAAGATAGCATATGAACAATGTAAACCCATGTAATTGAATGTAATTCATGTCAAAACAGCAAGTAAAGTGTAGTTATGAAGGTGATAAATGTATGAATATTAATTAGGTTCCATGCTAGATGTGATGTTTGCTTAGTACAAAGTTTCATGCTTTAGTACTTATTGTTGCCAACCAATTTGACCATGTTTTAACTTCTCAATTCATGTTATAAAATATGAAACCATGTGTATGAGATGTATGTACATTTAAAACAGCAAGAAAATGTGAAATTAATATGAAAAGTGCATGTGAAAAGTGAATAGTCATCATATTAGTTTGTTCATTCCTTTATGTCAAATTCTATGTTCTAGTTGTAGAAATATGTCATGAAATGAATTAATGTGGAAATGAAGGAATTATGTTATGTGTTAAGTGTAGAGAATATGTACAAGTGTATAGTAATAGTATCCATGATTTAGAATAAACATATGATAGAATGAGGCATGTTAGGTGATTAAAAAATGTGTTGATAGCTAAGAGTATGTTCCATGTGTTTGGGAGTTTAAATGATAGTATGTATTCATGAGTGTTTAATAGCTTAATGTGAATGTGATATGTTTAAGATTAAGTCTTTGTTTTACTTGCTGAGTCTTTGGACTCGCCCTTGCTTCGGCGTACAGTTTGACAGGTATCCCGTGCTAGGGGAGAGACGCTATCTTGGAGGAGAGGCTTTTGAGGAGCAAGTAGTAGTTGTATTTTCCTTTCATAGTTGAATAAAAATGTTATTTGGACAATGTAGCTCTTTCATCATGTAATAATGTGGACATTGTCGTTCTATTTTGCTCTATATAGATTGTGGAATATGGGATGGTGATGGACTAAGTTAAATTGTTGTATTTATTCCGCTGAAATCAATTGCTATCTACGTACTTTTTCAACCTATCAGCTATGTTTGGGTTTTATCCCACTGTAATGACGCTCTTTATACCGATGGAGATTGGTATAATCGTACCGGTATGAGAAGGGTCGTTACAGTCGGATATTCCTTCTATCGGACTAGTGATTCCTTCTTCCAATACCTCCGTAAATCTCCTCTAACGATAGATTCCCACATGGCCGGCGAGCTAGTTGTATCAATGAAGAACCTAGAAGTTGGTGTGCACTTCTGTCTCTTCTCTTGACTTTCTTGACTAGATATTCCCTTCTCATCTTGATTTATAGTGTACACACCCGTTGAACATGAAAACAAACCATTAATGATATATTGAACTAAATAGAAAACACATTGTTATTCTTCTAGATTGAACTCTTGAACTACTGTCTTAATCCTCAATTGTCTTCAACTCATGATAATGGTCATACTTGATTGTGAGTATCTACATTTAAAATTCTTGAGATGTTGGATTGGACACGACGAGTGTCCAAGGGCTCCAGCCTTAGACCCCTCAGCAGAGAGTTGGAAATATACTGTTAACTATGGGGTATAATGATTACTAGCGTTAGATCTGTGTTGGGAGTACTTGTGTGTGTAAATGCTAGATACAAAACACCACATTACCCATGTTCATGATGCGCATTCCAAGAAGGCATAGATCCTTAGTACATATCCATGACTCATGGACCTATTATCTTGCACGTGAAAAGTACATGCTTGTTACATGCTTGCTTGCTCGTTAGATGTCCAATCTTATACATGCTTTCTCGTTCATGCTCGCTAGATAATGGTTCGTGCTATCGCGACATCTTGAACTCCACTCTCTTTCTAGTTAATCTTATATATTCACTTGTTTATCTCTTGCTAGACACGTTTTACCGTCATTGTTTTAAAGTGCATAGTTCATATCATGTTCATACCTTCTAGCTTTTAAATATTAAATACTTTATCATGGATCGAAGATTTAAATCATACTGGGCGAGTGCACTCATTATCTACTTTTCAACATTTCAGGAAAATAAAAATAGATGTGAAGATCCTGCATACACTAGGAAGATCTAGAGTGATGAGTGAGCATCTGCCTTAGCAAATTTAGTTATGAGTCAAGTGTTATAGCTTTTACTAGTGGGTGTTAAAGAGAGCATTGGAAATGTAGTAGGTGGAAAGGATATATGTACTTCCCCTTTTCTTGAGACAACTTTGTTGATTAGGTTGCAAGCCCAAAGGGGGGGGGTGAATGGGTTGCTTCAAGAATATCTTTAAATTTTTCCTGCCTAAAATAACTTCAGACAGAAAACACACTAAACGTAGATGTTAGAGTTAGTGAGTAGCAGAAGTAAGATAAAAACTCACACAAAAATGCACAAGGATTTTTATCCTGGTTTAGACCTCCTATTGTTGGATCGTTTTCACAAGTGTGAACAAATATAGAAGGGGGGGGGGGGGGTTGAATAGATCTATAACAAAACTCAGCAGAAGCTTAAGCAATTAAAAAATTACTTCACATAAAGATCTTAACAGACTCACAATTTTACTGAACTTATGTGAATGAGTGAATTGATGTGAGAGGAAATTAGATAAGCAATGTGAATGCAGAAACCTATGCAAGCATCTAGTTGAAAATAGATCAAACCATTGCACAGGAGATTTTTTTGGTGGTTCGGCTCCTAGACGGAGACCTACGTCCACCCCTCACTCAAACCAAGTGAGGCTTCACTAGACCGCTGATTCACAGCTTCAAACAATAGCTAACTCACAGCTTCAACACTGACACACAGCTTGCCAACCGCTGATTCACAGCTTCAAGGTCATACGGACCTCCTCAATCCACACACACACACAGTATAGATCAACACTCTATTACCATTAGGAGCACCCACAGGTTCGGAGAAGAAGTTTAAATGAAAAAATCAAATACACAAGAAGATCAGAGTTAAGGGAAATAAATCCTCAAACACCAGTCCTTCAGTTTTGCCCAATTTCCTTTGGACTGTGTAATCTGAACTCTGAATCTTCAAATCTTGAGAGTTGAAGGTGTGATTCAGATCATCTTGCATATATGCATGATCTGGTTGGGCTTCTAAACCAATTGATCTGAACTCCTTCAAATTAGCCTCAATTCGTGATACCCTATTTCAGATCTGATTTATAGATAGATTCAGATCTAAACTTATACTCTTGAGTTTCTCCACGGATGCTGAGCTTTGTGCTTCTGCTCTTGCACTGACTTCCTCTTCCACCTGCCTTCAGATCTTCTTCTTCTCTCAACTCTACTCTACTGCTTCTTCTTGCATGATCCACGATGCTCTATTTCAGATCTGCTGCTTGCATGATTCCTTCTTCTTCTTTTGCTGCTTTTCTTTTGATCTGCTTCGGTTTTAGCACTCCAAAGCTTTCTCTCACTGCTTGGCCTTGATCCCCATGTCCTCTTGGCTGGAATCGATGAATGGCTCAAAAGGATGGCTGCTTCAGATGAGATGGAGGCTTATATAGCCACTGTGCAGTCCCATGAACATGAGAAAGGTGTGCACAAAAACCTAGAGTGCACCAAGGCTTCCACGTGTCCAAAAGGCCTTTACCTCATTGCCACTTGGATGAAAGGGTAATTTGGTAAATATGGAATCTCCCAAAAAGATCACAACCGTTGGATTTTATGCTCTGCTTAATTCTGGGTTTGCACTGAAAGAGTGTTGACCTTATTTTTCAAGAGAGTCACCCTACTGACCAAATAAATAGTTTCAGCTTACTGGAAGAACATTAGTGTCGACCTGATCAACAGATAGAGTTGACTTCCTGAGAATATCTCCAAAACTAGTTCACTGGATGGCAACTAGTGTCGACCTTACTCTCAGCTAGTGTCGACTTGACTGGCATCTTGTTCTTAGTAACTTGCTGGGCAGACTAGTAGTGTCGACCTATCTATCATGTAGTGTCGACCTACTTTTTTTAAAGACTCTGTAAACCTGTACAAATGAAGAGTGGACCATCAACATGTCATTGACAGTAAGATATGATATTAAGAATCAAAAATATGTTTTTAGTCATTATTGTAATATATGCAATATGTCATCATCAAAATCAAAGTGTGAGTGTTTGGACAACATTCACAACCAATGTTTTAGTCATCATAAAATCAAAGTATGAGAGTGTAGACATCATTAATATATCATCATCAAAACACACAACTTAACAATCTCCTCCTTTTTGATGATGACAAAACATGACAACATTTGACAACATTCTTAGAACAACATTCTTAAAAACATGACAACATTCTTTCACAGAATAACATTCTCTCCCCCTTTATTCAGGAACTTTGAATTTGTCAACATTCTCTCCCCCTTTTTGAAAACATCAACAAATTGAAAGGCACATGCAATGCAGTTGAATCTCTCCCCTTTTTAAGTTTTCACCCATTAAAACAATAGCCCCCAAGATCAAGAATATGACTAGAGACCCATAAAACACATAGATATGTAGAATTCTCTCCTTAAGTGAAAACAACTGTCCCCCTTTGACAGTATTGGAGTTGTCCATCGCCAATAGAATAGGGATCAAGAGAAATGATGTGAAACCAATAGTATTGATGATACCAATTGATTGGGGCATAAAATCAAAGATCAACAATAAAGTTTCTCCCCCTGAATAAGAGAGTGTATTGCAGGGAGCCCAAACAATTTGATTTTGAAGGGGTCATGAAGGTATCAAGGTACACAATGATTTTAGTATATGAAAAATAATATAATTGTACCTTTCATATTATGCAGCAAGGTAAATATAAGATGATTTTTTATTGAGTTCTTATGTCAGTTCTTTATCATAAAAAATCACTTCAAAAATTTTATTTACAAAAGTGACATGATTTTGAGACCTAAATTGAGTTGTCAAGAGTGTATATCATTAGAAAATCAAAGTTTTGAACTTAACACAATGTAGAATAACAATTTAACATTCTTGAACAACATGAATTCTATTTTAGATTAGCTGCACTTTGTACACCTTTTTCTTTTTCTGTTTATTTCTTTCATTTGAGATATTTCAGAAAATTTAACAAAGAAGATTAAATTCATGTTTTTTTTGCAAGCACACACACTTACCCAGTGCAAGAGTGTCTGACTACTAGGCATGTTAATCATTTGTTTGCTTCTTTTTGAACAGAGATAACTTAGCACACCTTTTGACTCAAGTACAACCACGTCTCAGGTAAAATAACCTAGTTACTTAGTGTACTAATCATTGCTCTGTAATTTTCTTTAAAATCTTTCTTTTTACTAAATTTTTTTTTTCAAAACTTTCATTACTTTTCATTAGGTGACAAATAGCTTTTCCTTTAATAGATCATGGTCTTGAATTGTTAAGATATCATTCTTAACATTTTTTAAAACCAAAAACTTCAGTATTTCTTGTGATATAAACTCAGACTACTCAAGTGTCTACTTAAGTGTTTGTAAAAAAATCTAAAATGAGCTTTGAGGATAAGGTAGACACATTACTCGTAATCTTATTTTGCATCTTCATCTTTAATCCAAGAGCATAAATATTCCAGATATTAAAAAAAATTATTTCTCATATAAAATATCAATGGAACCTTGAATAGATTTGAATGAAACATGAAGAGATCAAGAATAAGCCAAGAATTGATTCTGTGATTGAAAATTTCACACAGAGCAGAGATGTGTGAGTTCATTCCAAATGAGAACAAAAAAGTAAGATATTCGATCAAGTATCATTCAAAGTGTTGATGGCTGAGATTCACGAGAGTGAACATGACTGTTTTATTTCATGCAATATGAACATCAGCACAACACAACAATTTCAAAATATAGTAGAATTGTCCTCAATTCACTATCTAAAATAGATTCAAGATGAGCATTTCTGAACACAAACATGAACAAATTGTGTCGACACAAGATCTTCAATGAGTTGACACAAGTCATAAAAAAAAAGAATGCAGCAGCACGAACATTTCTTTTTGTATCAAATTTACTCCCCCTTAACATGTGCATGGAATGAAAAAGTTTTCAAGTAATTTACACATGATTAGGCACACACACAATTAGCTTTATGCAAAACATGACTTTTGGTGCTTGGCGAAGTATTTTACTCACGCATTATGATAGTTTTCAGACAAGCATAACTTGTCCTTCCACATTTCACCATTTGATATACCAAGAAGTCATAGGGAGGTTAATGTGCACTGCCAATCATGGATAAATTTTTACAAGCAACTTGATACAAACATGACACCTATAGTTAAGATGAATTATTGTTGGGGCAGTAACAACAAAGCACACTCCTCATTATTCAGATAGAAATATAAAAAGTTGTTCCAACTTAAGTAGTTCAATTCTGAAATGATATGAGATTTTACCTGAACAATCTTATTTCTTTTTGAAACATTTTACCTGTTCTCTCCCACTTTTCATACCTTGCATAGCCATTAACTTGATTCTGGATGGAAAGGCATGACTACAAGGCTCATTAGCTTGCTGATCAAGCTACCTTTGGGACCCACACTCCTTGGGTCCTGTAATAAAACCAATGTTAGAATTCAACAATTGTTTTTGAATCCAAACATATTTTAATTTTTATATAGATGCAGTTTTTCCATTAATGGAACTATGAGCAGAATTAGTTCCAGAATTCTTCTTTTTCTTATTCAATGCAACTTTGTTTTTATGATTTTTTCTATTTTTTGGATTTTTGATATGAGCATAAAAAAATGATTTTGTGCAACATTACTTTGCCTATACACATGGAATTTTTGAACATTTTCAGTATGAACATGATATTTATTCCTATATGTATTAACATATGCATTAGTATGGAATTTCGGAGCATGCACAAAATGATCATTTCTGTACCAACAATCCCTAGAAATGTGACCAAATTTATGATATGTAAAGCATTGGGTGATTTGTCGTGTTTATTGAAATTTTGATTTTTATTCCAGCAATGTTTGGCAAGATGACCAAGTTTATTGCAATAAAAGCAAGTTTGAGAATTCCTTACCTAGTACATACCATTGCTTGAGTACCTATGCTGGAACCCCATTTTCCTTTGAGGAGCCTTTACCTTTTGGTAGCTTCTAGCATGATGTGAATTTGAAGCTTGCCTTGTAGACTTTGAGTTGATGAAGAAGGTTGGAAACTTTTGTAGAAACTTGTTTGTTTTTTTTCAATTTTCTATTTTTGGTTTTTAGCAAATACATATTTCTTTTTATTTGTTGTGTTTTTCTTTATTTTCTCCTTTTGTTTCTAAACATTTTTCTGAACAAGGACTTTTACTGATTTTTCATTTGATAAAATGAAGTTCTTGTTAGCAACAGTTTTGTTCATTTCAAAAACTTTTACCTTCTCCAAAGTAGTAAAGAGCTCATTTTTCATCTTTTCCTTTTCACCTCTTAATGTAGCAATTTCTTTTTCTGAAGTTTCAAGTTTGTTTAGCATGACATTAAAACCATTTTTCATCTTCTTCTTTTCATTATCAAATTGAGCAATTTGTTTCTCCAAATCATAATTTTGTTACTTAAATTGCTATAGTCATTGTCCAAAGATTTCTTATGCAACATTCATTTTTTTTTTTTTTTTTCAGATAATGATTTTCTTCAACAAGTTGTTTAAGTTTTTTATTTACTTGATGATCATAAGCCATATTTGAAATTTGTTTCTTTAATTGTTCAACTTTAGATTTCTGATTTTCATTTTCTTTTGAAATGATTTGAGAATTTTTCAACATGGTCTCATTCGTTTGGATTTCAAGTTTTAGAATCTTATTTTCAGATTTCATTTTCTTTATTCTTTTATACAATGTTCACAAATATTTTTCAAATCATCATAAGACAATTCTTCATTATCACTATCAAAAGTAGAACATGAATTCAGAGTATCATTGGAAGTTACCAAATCATTGGAGCTCTCTCTGGCCATCAAGCATATTATGCTTTCATTTTCATCATCTTCTGAATTTTCTTCATCCTCATCATCTTCTTCTTCACTCCAAGTTCCAATCATAGCTTTGAGCTTATTTTTCTTCCACTTGGGTTGAAACTCTTTCTGAACATCCGGGCATTCTGGTTTTACATGCCTTGGTTTTCTGCAATTATAACCAACAACTCTGTTAGAATTTTTATTAGCAAATTGTTTCTGCTTGGAAGAGTTGTCTACCTGAGGTCCTTTGTTATGAAATTTTTTACCTTCTTTTCTTAGAAACATTCTGAATTTTCTTGTAAGCAAGGAAGATTCACTTGAGTCACCTGAGCTTGAAGATTCTTCTTCCTCAGTTGTTTCTTTCAAATTTGGACTTACTTTAAGTGCTAGTGACTTTCTTTTCTTTCATATCATTATCTGTTCTTTTCAAACCCAATTCATATGTCATTAAGGAACCAATCAATTGATCAACAGTCATAGTAGACAAATTCGAGACTCTTCAACTACAGTAGCCTTTGTATACCACATAGAAGTTAAGGACCTAAGAATTTTTCTGACAAGTTCATATTCTGTAAATGTTTTTCCTAGACTCTTCAAGCCATTTGTCAAAAGAGTTAACCTACCATACATCTTTGAGATGGCTTCATCATTTTCCATTTTAAAGGCTTCATACTCAGAAATTAACAAATTGAGTTTGGTTTCCTTTACCTCAGAAGTACCTTCGTAAATTACCATTAGATGATCCCATACTTCTTTGGCAGTTGCACATGAGGAGACTCTTGAAAACTCCGTTGGGTGAAGGGAGTAGTGCATGATGTTCATTGCACTCCAAATAGCATTTGACTTCTTGACCTGCTCTGTCGTCCATTTTTCTTCATCCTTAGGAGCTCATATGGTCCACTATTCACTACCTTCCAAATTTGATGATTCTGGGCTCTTAAGAAAACCTGCATACGAGTTTTCCAGTAAGTATAGTTTGATCCATCAAAATAAGGAAGTCTATACATAGAGTGTCCTTCTGGCATATATCCCCTTAGATCCATTTCACAAGTACTCTACGGGCTGTTAAACCACAAGAATAGAGAGCCTAGTCTCTGATACCAATTGTTGGATCGTTTTCACAGGTGTGAACAGATCTAGAAGGGGGGGTTTTGAATAGATCCATAACAAAACTTAGCAGAAGCTTATGCAATTAAAAAATTACTTCACATTTAGATCTAAACAGACTCATAATTTTACTGAACTTATGTGAATGAGTGAATTGATGCGAGAGGAAATTAGATAAGCAATGTGAATGCAGACACCTATGCAGGCATCTCGTTGAAAATAGATCAAACCATTGCACAGGAGATTTTTTAGGTGGTCCGGCTCCTAGACGGAGACCTACGTCCACCCCTCACTCAAACCAGTGAGGCTTCACTAGATTGCTGATTCACAGCTTCAAACAACTGCGGACTCACAGCTTGAACACTGACACACAGCTTGCCACTGCTGATTCACAGCTTCTCTGCTGATTCACAACTTCAAGATCATACGGACCTCCACAATCCACACACACACACAGTATGGATCAACACTCCTATTACCAGTAGAAGCACCCACAAGTTCAGAGAAGAAGTTTAAACGAAAAGAATCATACACAAGAAGATCAAGTTAAGGGAAACAAATCCTTAAACACCAATCTTTCGGTTTTCCCCAATTTCCTTTGGACTGTGTAATCTGAACTCTGAATCTTCAGATCCTGAGAGTGAAGGTGTGATTTAGATCATCTTGCGTATATGCATCATCTGGTTGTGCTTCTCAACCAATTTGATATGAACTCCTTCAAATAGCCTCATTCGCGATACCCTGTTTCAGATCTGATATACAGAGAGATTCAGATCTGAACTTATGCTCTTGAGTTTCTCCATGGATGCTGAGCTTTGTGCTTCTGCTCTTGCACTTACTTCCCCTCCACCTACCTTCAGATCTTCTTCTTCTTCTCAGCTCTACTACTTCTTCTTTACATGATCCACGATGCTCTTTTTCATATATGCTGCTTGCACGATTCCTTCTTCTTCCTCTGCTGCTTTTCTTCTTGATCTGCTTCAGTTTTAGCACTCCAGAGCTTTCTCTCACTGCTTGGCCTTGATCCCCATGTCCTCTTGGCTGGAATCGATGAATGGCTCAAAAGGATGCTGCTTCAGATGAGATGGAGGCTTATATAGCCACTGTGCAGTCCCATGAACATGAGAAAGGTGTGCACAAAAACCTAGAGTGCACCAAAGGCTTCAATGTGTCCAAAAGGCCTTTACCTCATTGCCACTTGGATGAAAAGGTAATTTGGTAAATATGGAATCTCCCAAAAAGATCTCAAAAAAAGATCACAACCGTTGGATTTTATGCTCTGCATAATTCTGGGTTTGCACTGAAAGAGTGTTGACCTTATTTTTCAAGAGAGTCAACCTACTGACCAATAATGTTTCCAGCTTACTGGAAGAACATTAGTGTCGACCTGATCAACAGATAGAGTTGACTTCCTGAGAATATCTCCAAAACTAGTTCACTGGATGGCAACTAGTGTCGACCTTACTCTCAGCTAGTGTCGACTTGACTGGCTCTTGTTCTTTAGTAACTTGCTGGGCAGACTAGTAGTGTCGACCTATCTATCATGTAGTGTCGACCTACTTTTTTTAAAGACTCTGTAAACCTGTACAAATGAAGAGTGGACCATCAAAACATGTCATTGACAGTAGATATGAAATATTAAGAATCAAAAATATGTTTTTAGTCATTTGTAATATATGCAATATGTCATCATCAAAATCAAAGTGTGAGTGTTTGACAACATTCACAACCAAATGTTTTAGTCATCATTAAATCAAAGTATGAAGTGTAGACATCATTAATATATCATCATCAAAACACACAACTTAACAATCTCCTCCTTTTTGATGATGACAAAACATGACAACATTTGACAACATTCTTAGAACAACATTCTTAAAAACATGACAACATTCTTTCACAGAATAACATTCTCTCCCCCTTTATTCAGGAACTTTGAATTTGTCAACATTCTCTCCCCCTTTTTGAAAACATCAACAAGATTGAAAGGCACATGCAATGCAAGTTGAATCTCTCCCCTTTTTAAGTTTTCACCCATTAAAACAAATAGCCCCCAAGATCAAGAATATGACTAGAGAACCCATAAAACACATAGATATGTAGAATTCTCTCCTTAATGAAAACAACTGTCCCCCTTTGACAGTATTGGAGTTGTCCATCGCCAATAGAATAGGGATCAAGAGAAATGATGTGAAACCATAGTATTGATGATACCAATTGATTGGGGCATAAAATCAAAGATCAACATAAAGTTTCTCCCCTGAAAAAGAGTGTATTGCAGGGAGCCCAAACATTTGATTTTGAAGGGGTCATGAAGGTATCAAGGTACACAATGATTTTAGTATATGAAAAATAATATAATTGTACCTTTCATATTATGCAGCAAGGTAAATATAAAGATGATTTTTTATTGAGTTCTTATGTCAGTTCTTTATCATAAAAAATCACTTCAAAAATTTTATTTACAAAAGTGACATGATTTTGAGACCTAATTGAGTTGTCAAGAGTGTATATCATTAGAAATCAAGTTTTGAACTTAACACAATGTAGAATAACAATTTAACATTCTTGAACAACATGAATTCTATTTTAGATTAGCTGCACTTTGTACACCTTTTTCTTTTTCTGTTTATTTCTTTCATTTGAGATATTTCAGAAAATTTAACAAAGAAGATTAAATTCATGTTTTTTTTGCAAGCACACACACTTACCCAGTGCAAGAGTGTCTGACTACTAGCATGTTAATCATTTGTTTGCTTCTTTTTGAACAGAGATAACTTAGCAACACCTTTTGACTCAAGTACAACCACGTCTCAGGTAAAATAACCTAGTTACTTAGTGTACTATCATTGCTCTGTAATTTTCTTTAAAATCTTTCTTTTTACTAAATTTTTTTTTTCAAAACTTTCATTACTTTTCATTAGGTGACAAATAGCTTTTCCTTTAATAGATCATGGTCTTGAATTGTTAAGATATCATTCTTAACATTTTTTAAAACCAAAAACTTCAGTATTTCTTGTGATATAAAACTCAAGACTACTCAAGTGTCTACTTAAAGTGTTTTGTAAAAAAAATCTAAAATGAGCTTTGAGGATAAGGTAGACACATTACTCGTAATCTTATTTTGCATCTTCATCTTTAATCCAAGAGCATAAATATTCCAGATATTTAAAAAAATTATTTCTCATATAAAATATCAATGGAACCTTGAATAGATTTGAATGAAACATGAAGAGATCAAGAATAAGCCAAGAATTGATTCTGTGATTGAAAATTTCACACAGAGCAGAGATGTGTGAGTTCATTCCAAATGAGAACAAAAAAGTAAGAGATTCTGATCAAGTATCATTCAAAGTGTTGATGGCTGAGATTCACGAGAGTGAACATGACTGTTTTATTTCATGCAATATGAACATCAGCACAACACAACAATTTCAAAATATAGTAGAATTGTCCTCAATTCACTATCTAAAATAGATTCAAGATGAGCATTTCTGAACACAAACATGAACAAATGTGTCGACACAAGATCTTCAATGAGTTGACACAAGTCATAAAAAAAAAGAATGCAGCAGCACGAACATTTCTTTTTGTATCAAATTTACTCCCCTTAACATGTGCATGGAATGAAAAAGTTTTCAAGTATTTACACATGATTAGGCACACACACAATTAGCTTTATGCAAAACATGACTTTTGTTTGCTTGCGAAGTATTTTACTCACGCATTATGATAGTTTTCAGACAAGCATAACTTGTCCTTCCACATTTCACCATTTGATATACAAGAAGTCATAGGGAGGTTAATGTGCACTGCCAATCATGGATAAATTTTTACAAGCAACTTGATACAAACTGACACCTATAGTTAAGATGAATTATGTTGGGGCAGTAACAACAAAGCACACTCCTCATTATTCAGATAGAAATATAAAAAGTTGTTCCAACTTAAGTAGTTCAATTCTGAAATGATATGAGATTTTACCTGAACAATCTTATTTCTTTTTGAAACATTTTACCTGTTCTCTCCCACTTTTCATACCTTGCATAGCCATTAACTTGATTCTGGATGGAAAGGCATGACTACAAGGCTCATTAGCTTGCTGATCAAGCTACCTTTGGGACCCACACTTCCTTGGGTCCTGTAATAAAACCAATGTTAGAATTCAACAATTGTTTTTGAATCCAAACATATTTTAATTTTTATATAGATGCAGTTTTTCCATTAATGGAACTATGAGCAGAATTAGTTCCAGAATTCTTCTTTTTCTTATTCAATGCAACTTGTTTTTATGATTTTTTCTATTTTTTGGATTTTTGATATGAGCATAACAAAATGATTTTGTGCAACATTACTTTGCCTATACACATGAATTTTTGAACATTTTCAGTATGAACATGATATTTATTCCTATATGTATAACATATGCATTAGTATGGAATTTCGGAGCATGCACAAAATGATCATTTCTGTACCACAATCCCTAGAAATGTGACCAAATTTATGATATGTAAAGCATTGGGTTGATTTGTCGTGTTTATTGAAATTTTGATTTTTATTCCAGCAATGTTTGGCAAGATGACCAATTTTATTGCAATAAAAGCAGTTTAGAATTCCTTACCTAGTACATACCATTGCTTGAGTACCTATGCTGGAACCCCATTTTCCTTGAGGAGCCTTTACTTTTGGTAGCTTCTAGCATGATGTGAATTTGAAGCTTGCCTTGTAGGACTTTGAGTTGATGAAGAAGGTTGGAAACTTTTGTAGAAACTTGTTTGTTTTTCAATTTTCTATTTTTGGTTTTTAGCAAATACATATTTCTTTTTATTTGTTGTGTTTTTCTTTATTTTCTCCTTTTGTTTCTAACATTTTTCTGAACAAGGACTTTTACTGATTTTTCATTTGATAAATGAAGTTCTTGTTAGCAACAGTTTTGTTCATTTCAAAAACTTTTACCTTCTCCAAAGTAGTAAAGAGCTCATTTTCATCTTTTCCTTTTCACCTCTTAATGTAGCAATTTCTTTTTCTGAAGTTTCAAGTTTGTTAGCATGACATTAAACCATTTTTCATCTTCTTCTTTTCATTATCAATTGAGCAATTTGTTTCTCCAATCATTAATTTTGTTACTTAAATTGCTATAGTCATTGTCCAAAGATTCTTATGCAACATTCATTTTTTTTTTTTTTTCAGATAATGATTTTCTTCAACAAGTTGTTTAAGTTTTTTATTTACTACTGATGATCATAAGCCATATTTGAAATTTGTTTCTTTAATTGTTCAACTTTAGATTTCTGATTTTCATTTTCTTTTGAAATGATTTGAGAATTTTTCAACATGGTCTCATTCGTTTGGATTTCAAGTTTTAGAATCTTATTTTCAGATTTCATTTTCTTTATTCTTTTATACAAATGTTCACAAATATTTTTCAAATCATCATAAGACAATTCTTCATTATCACTATCAAAAGTAGAACATGAATTCAGAGTATCATTGGAAGTTACCAAATCATTGGAGCTCTCTCTGGCCATCAAGCATATTATGCTTTCATTTTCATCATCTTCTGAATTTTCTTCATCCTCATCATCTTCTTCTTCACTCCAAGTTCCAATCATAGCTTTGAGCTTATTTTTCTTCCACTTGGGTTGAAACTCTTTCTGAACATCCGGGCATTCTGGTTTTACATGCCTTGGTTTTCTGCAATTATAACCAACAACTCTGTTAGAATTTTTATTAGCAAATTGTTTCTGCTTGGAAGAGTTGTCTACCTGAGGTCCTTTGTTATGAAATTTTTTACCTTCTTTTCTTAGAAACATTCTGAATTTTCTTGTAAGCAAGGAAGATTCACTTGAGTCACCTGAGCTTGAAGATTCTTCTTCCTCAGTTGTTTCTTTCAATTTGGACTTACTTTAAGTGCTAGTGACTTCTTTTTCTTCATATCATTATCTGTTTTCTTTTCAAACCCAATTCATATGTCATTAAGGAACCAATCAATTGATCAACAGTCATAGTAGACAATTCCGAGACTCTTCAACTACAGTAGCCTTTGTATACCACATAGAAGTTAAGGACCTAAGAATTTTTCTGACAAGTTCATATTCTGTAAATGTTTTTCCTAGACTCTTCAAGCCATTTGTCAAAAGAGTTAACCTACCATACATCTTTGAGATGGCTTCATCATTTTCCATTTTAAAGGCTTCATACTCAGAAATTAACAAATTGAGTTTGGTTTCCTTTACCTCAGAAGTACCTTCGTAAATTACCATTAGATGATCCCATACTTCTTTGGCAGTTGCACATGAGGAGACTCTTGAAAACTCCGTTGGGTGAAGGGAGTAGTGCATGATGTTCATTGCACTCCAAATAGCATTGACTTCTTGACCTGCTCTGTCGTCCATTTTTCTTCATCCTTAGGAGCTCATATGGTCCACTATTCACTACCTTCCAAATTTGATGATTCTGGGCTCTTAAGAAAACCTGCATACGAGTTTTCCAGTAAGTATAGTTTGATCCATCAAAATAAGGAAGTCTATACATAGAGTGTCCTTCTGCATATATCCCCTTAGATCCATTTCACAAGTACTCTACGGCTGTTAAACCACAAGAATAGAGAGCCTAGTCTCTGATACCAATTGTTGGATCGTTTTCACAGGTGTGAACAGATCTAGAAGGGGGTTGAATAGATCCATAACAAAACTTAGCAGAAGCTTATGCAATTAAAAAATTACTTCACTTTAAGATCTAAACAGACTCATAATTTTACTGAACTTATGTGAATGAGTGAATTGATGCGAGAGGAAATTAGATAAGCAATGTGAATGCAGACACCTATGCAGGCATCTCGTTGAAAATATCAAACCATTGCACAGGAGATTTTTTAGGTGGTCCGGCTCCTAGACGGAGACCTACGTCCACCCCTCACTCAAACCAAGTGAGGCTTCACTAGATTGCTGATTCACAGCTTCAAACAACTGCGGACTCACAGCTTGAACACTGACACACAGCTTGCCAACTGCTGATTCACAGCTTCTCTCTGATTCACAACTTCAAGATCATACGGACCCCACAATCCACACACACACCCTATGGATCAACACTCCTATTACCAGTAGAAGCACCAACAAGTTCAGAGAAGAAGTTTAAACGAAAAGAATCAATACACAAGAAGATCAAGTTAAGGGAAACAAATCCTTAAACACCAATCTTTCGGTTTTCCCCAATTTCCTTTGGACTGTGTAATCTGAACTCTGAATCTTCAGATCCTGAGAGTTGAAGGTGTGATTTAGATCATCTTGCGTATATGCATCATCTGGTTGTGCTTCTCACCAATTTGATATGAACTCCTTCAAATTAGCCTCAATTCGCGATACCCTGTTTCAGATCTGATATACAGAGAGATTCAGATCTGAACTTATGCTCTTGAGTTTCTCCATGGATGCTGAGCTTTGTGCTTCTGCTCTTGCACTTACTTCCCTCCACCTACCTTCAGATCTTCTTCTTCTTCTCAGCTCTACTACTTCTTCTTTACATGATCCACGATGCTCTTTTTCATATATGCTGCTTGCACGATTCCTTCTTCTTCCTCTGCTGCTTTTCTTCTTGATCTGCTTCAGTTTTAGCACTCCAGAGCTTCTCTCTCTCACTGCTTGGCCTTGATCCCCATGTCCTCTTGGCTGGAATCGATGAATGGCTCAAAAGGATGGCTGCTTCAGATGAGATGGAGGCTTATATAGCCACTGTGCAGTCCCATGAACATGAGAAAGGTGTGCACACAAAAACCTAGAGTGCACCAAGGCTTCATGTGTGTCCAAAAGGCCTTCCTTTTGCCCTCATGTGCCACTGGATGAAGGGTAATTTGGTAAATATGGAATCTCCCAAAAAGATCTCAAAAAAAGATCACAACCGTTGGATTTTATGCTCTGCATAATTCTGGGTTTGCACTGAAAGAGTGTTGACCTTTTTTTCAGAGAGTCAACCTACGACCAAATAAATAGTTTCAGCTTACTGGAAGAACATTAGTGTCGACCTGATCAACAGATAGAGTTGACTTCCTGAGAATATCTCCAAAACTAGTTCACTGGATGGCAACTAGTGTCGACCTTACTCTCAGCTAGTGTCGACTTGACTGGCATCTTGTTCTTCAGTAACTTGCTGGGCAGACTAGTAGTGTCGACCTATCTATCATGTAGTGTCGACCTACTTTTTTTAGAAACTCTGTAAACCTGTACAAATGAAGAGTGGACCATCAAACAATGTCATTAACAGTAAGATATGAAATTTAAGAATCAAAAATATGTTTTTAGTCATTATTGTAATATATGCAATATGTCATCATCAAAATCAAATTGTGATGTTTGGACAACATTCACAACCAAATGTTTTAGTCATCACTAAAACAAAGTATGAGAGTGTAGACATCATTAATATATCATCATCAAAACACACAATCAACACCTATCACCGGAGTCCTACGTCCAGTCCCCAAGAAACTACTTGGGATTTCACTAACAAGAGTACAATTCCCCTGAAGGACACTTACACATCCAACACCCGCTAGCGTTCTCTTCAACCCATGAAGAGGCAATACAACAACCTTTAGCAATAGGCCTTCCGTTCAGCAAGGGGAACTAAACCACCTACTCACAACAGATCTATTCTTCTCACAGGAAAGGAACACTCTTAAAGAAGAGTTGAAGGGATGGCCCCTAGATCAAGCATATACAATAGGCTTTGCTTGATCTGAGGCACGAACTAAGAGAGGAAGAAAATAGACAGTGATGCTATCCTCTCAGAACAACTGGCTCTCAAAGAAAAGAAGTGAGGGCTTTAGGAGAGCTCGGAGCAGATTGACTTAGAGTGAAGGTGCACTGCTCTTAATAGTGGTTGTGAAGGTTTGTATGAATCCGCGTGTATTGCTTGTATGTTCTTTCGTATTGTATTTTCCAAGCTAACTAACACCACAACATAGTTAAATCACAATAACATATAACAATCTTGCCTGTCATTGGTCACCTCGTGACCTCCACAACAACACACAACACCTTGCTCATTAACCCCTTAATTAAATATAATAACATACGTAACATGAGTTACACAACTTACTAACTACTCATATATTATCTTTACACATGCTTAACTAATCATTCATTTACTTAGAACAACTTAAAATACCTTTAAACGACCTGAGCTAGGTCCACATAGGACCATCATTGTCCAAAGCTCAATCATTCATTTCGGACAGAAGAATGCGACGTGGGTCACTATCGCGTATGAACGCCAGCCTGACTAACCGCGATCAAGCAACAGAACGCGACAACGTCTACCGTCGCGTTAAGAACACGTCGGTTCAACAGACCAGAACGCGACAACATCTACCGCCGCGTTAAGAATGCGACGGCTCGACACACCGCGTTCACAAACCAGAACGCGACAGGGCCAAACGTCGCGACCTAAACGCGACCACTCGACCGTCAACCTTCTCAGACAGAATCCCTACACTACGATTTTCACACAGAAATCACCTCCAAACTCCATTTCCGCATTTCAAACCTTTACAAACCAATAACACTACGCAAAAAAGACAATACACATCCATACACAATTATCATGCTTCAATCCATCAAATAGTGCAATAACAAATAAGGAAAGTCCCTACCAATTAGAAGAACTCGCAAAACGAAGCTCAACGACGTTCTCCACGCTCCGAGCAACTCCCACGTGCCGAAACCGCGTCAAAACACGAGCTCCCAAGCGACATCGTCGGAAACCGCCGCAGTAGCCCTCTCCCCAGTCGAACAGAGCTTCCTGCTCTATTTGGCCAGAGGGCCAAACTTATCCAAACCGGAAATAAGAACACGACGTAGCATCCTGTCGCCTTCGGATGTGACGCACCTAGCCGTCGCCTTCTAAAATCTCGCCATGCCACACGTCACAAATGCGGTGCGAAGAACATGACGTATGAGACCATCGCATTTAGAACGCGACACCTCACCCTGTCGTGTACACAACCAGTGAACCTGTGGGCCGTTTGGGCCAAAACCTTTGGCCCGCAATACCCACACAACGCACAGGGACCACGACCAAGGCCCAAAGACCACCTCTTGATTAAGAGCACCACTCCAAAACTGCTAAAACATGGATTCGAAAAATCGTGCCATTACAAATTGAGCCAGTTGGACCATCTCCATGTAAGTATGGATGTTGAGTGGTCCCAGGTTTTCAATAAACATGGGCCACAGTCCATCAAACATCTTTGCCTTTAGCTTTTCTGTACCCACTAGGTGTGGGAAACATTGAGCCAAACGTGAGAATTGGGTCTCGTATTCAGCCACAGACATACCTTTCTGCTTAGTGTGCCAAATTTGTTTGCCTTCTTTCCAGCCCCCTTTCTGAGAAATACTTTTCTCAAAAGATCTCTAGGAACTCCTCCCATTCTAGATTGTTAACATTTGGTGGATGGGTCGATGTGGCCTTCCACCAAGATCTGGCATCCTTGTTGAATGGAAGGTCGCTAGCAGGACCTTCCATTACAAGAAAAAATGGGTTTAGAGACTAACAATTTTCATCTCTATTCGGTCACTATTGAATCACTAAACGTCCCGTGACTGAATAGTGACTGAAATTGTCGATGAAGAATCTTTGGTCACAAATCTGTGAGTAAAAACTTTCGGTCACTAATCAGTCGCTAATAGTGACCGATAGTGACTGAACTTTTTCGGTCGCTGATGCTCGCTCTCAGCGACCGAAGCTATTCGGTCGCTATTTCGGTCACAATAGTCACCGAATAGTGACTAAACATATTTAGTCACTATGATAGTCACTATTTTAGTGACCGAAATAGCGACTGAATAGCGTCGGTCGCTATTAGCAACTGAAGAATTTGGTCACTAATCAGTCACTATCTTAGAGACTGACGTATAGACGGACTTATATCGGTCACATAGTCGGTCACGGTTTTTAGTGACTGGAATAGCGACGACGCGCTTCGGTCACAATTGGTCTCTATATTTTTTTTTATTTTTTGAATATATATATATATATATATATATTAACAAAATACCTGTGTAAATAAAAACTATAAATGTCCACAACAATAATAAAACTGTCAACAACATAATAAAATATAAATGTCTACAGCAACAATAAAATGTCCACAACAATACATAACAATGAAATGAAAATCATGAATCCTCGTCCTCGTCTCCTCCCATGCCACTCGATGAAGGAACCTACAATAGATATATAACAATCAGTTAAAATTAAATACTACTATAAGCAATAAATTATTTAAATTTGTAGATTTTATTCACTCACTTTAAAATAATTAACTAGCTTAATGTGAATTCGAGAGTCGAGCTCAACCGAGAGTCCGAATTGAACTCCGTCAGTTTCCACAAGTCACAATCATCGCCCTGGCCGTACTGAAAAAAATCAGAGCCATTCGGATTAGTATTTCTAATTTTGGACCCTCAAACTTAAGTTCTCATTTTTAAACTAAACTATTGCTTATGTGAATTTGAGCGACGTGCTCAAACCGGAAGTCCAAATTGAAGTCTGTTAGTTTTCATAAGTCACTCTCATCGCCCTGACCGGTTGGAACAAATCGGAGGCCGATTGGATTAGTATTTCTAATTTTAGACCCCCAAACCTAGCTAAGTTCTTCCTTTTTAAACAAAACAAAACAAACTTAATGTGAATTTGAGCGTCGTGCTCAAACCGGGAGTTCGAATTGAACTTCGTTAGTTTCCACAAGTCACACTCATCGCCCCGACCGTGCTGGAACAAACCGGAGGCCGATTGGATTGGTATTTCTAATTTTGGACCCCCAAACCTAGGTTCTTCATTTTAAAACTAAACTAATTGCTTAATGTGAATTTGAGCGTCGAGCTCAAACTGGGAGTCCGAATTGAACTCCATCAGTTTAACCAGTCATACTCATCGCCCCGACCGTGCTAGAACAAATCAGAGGCCGATTGGATTAGTATTTCAAATTTTGGACCCCCAAACTAAGTTCTTCATTTTTAAACTAAACTAACTTGCTTAATGTGAATTTCAGCGACGTCGTCAAACCGGGAGTCCAAATTGAAGTCCGTCAGTTTTCATAGTCACACTCATCGTCCCAACCGTGCTGGAACAAATCGTAGGCCGATTCGATTAGTATTTCTAATTTTAGACCCCCAACCCTAGCTAATTCTTCCTTTTTAAACAAAACAAAACAAACTTAATGTGAATTTGAGCGTCCTGCTCAAACCGGAGTTCGAATTGA
>JACBKR010000310.1:0-65448 GCA_014218235.1 Colocasia esculenta
CGATAACGCCCAGTAGGACTTAAATCTCAATAGTCAAGCAGGCTTTAATACATTAAAGGCAGAGTAACTAATGATAGAGCGAGAGAGTCAAGTAAAAAGATAGCAGGATAGCACGTGAACGAAATAGCACACTTTCCAAATATAGCACAAGTGTCGAGTATAGCACAAAATAGCAAGATGGCCATAGCACAAAGTATAGCAATAGCACAACGGGTATAGCATAGCACTTTTTTCAATAGACAACGAGAGAACATAGCACTTTTGATTGTCATTTAGATAGTCGAGATAGATAGCACTCGAGTGTAATGCCAAACACTCTGATCATTTAACTCCCATGGGCACTAGCACTTTCGGGGCACATCCCAGGACCAGATCGGGCCCTTTTATATTGCCAGGCATTGGTTATATTGTTTATCTTTAGACAATCAGTCAATGGCCAATATAGTACCAAGAAATAGATGAGAGCACTAGATGAATAGACGAGATAGTAGAGTGAACGTGAATAGATGAGCGAGTAGAGTATAGATGAGAGCTAGTGGACATTGCACGTAACACGTCGAGTAAACAGCGCGATAGTAACAGTTGCACAACACGCGCATTGGTGTTGGCAGTCAGGTGGAACTCACGACCCTACCACTGGCCAAGTTAAGCACAGGTCCAGAGGTCCGGCGTGATTCAAGATAAGAGCGAACTTCTAATAGCCGTTGGATCATTGATCCTAAAGGGTATCATAGGTGTTAGGGTACAACGGCTCGTCGACCATGTGGGAATCCATGGACAGAGGAGACTTACGGAGGCCTTGAACAAAGACTCACTAGTCGGCAGAAGGAGTATCCGACGGAGAGTTCGTCCAAGTCAAGAGAGTGTGTATATAGAAACAAGTGCTCGACGTTCTAGAGGAATTCTAGAACAGTGGAGCGTCTAATGGTATTCCCAAAACAGTGCGAGAAAACGTAGACAAGTATATATTGAAATATGGCAATTTAATTACATAAATTACCAGATGTATTATGAGTTAATTACATCCCAAGTTAAGCCATAATTGGATGGTTCAAAGTGTGTGCATGTATCATGAAAATCAAAGCTAGAACAAGTCATGCGCATGTCTTTTTAAAATAACACATTTATGTTCAGTTTATAACTTGTATATTTACTGCGTATATGATTGTTAAACAAGGGTATGAACACTGTAACAAGTGTTAGCAACGAAAGTTATGGGTTTTCAAGCAAAAAGCCAGAACGTGATGCACCCTTGTAAGGGTCACGACGGGCTCAGCTGAGAACGCGACGTGGGCTTGTACAGATCATGACGGCCTTGTCAGTTCTGGCAGGCAGGTCGTGACGGGGTCGCATGAGGGTCGCAACGGGCTCTTCAGATCAGGCAGCAGATCGCGACGACAGGTCCTTGTAGACGCGAGATTTGGCCCATCTCCGCATGGCTCTTTTAGGCCCATTAAGCCTCGTTTGACCATTTGTTGACCAGCCTCGGATCCCATGTAGACGGCAGCATCGATGGCCGCCGACTACTGGTTGGCGGCAATACCCCTGGACGCTGACCTATCTTGGCGTCCACATCCATGGACGTCTGCATGCGGTTGGCGGCCTGATCCATGGACGTCAATGTCGTTTACCTGGTCTGTGCAACAGCCCCAAGATTCCAGCCCACTTGCACCATTCTCTCGGCCATGCAACGCATGTAGCCGTTCCCAACGGGTATATAGGCCACCTAAGCACCCCATTGACCCAGTAAAAATCCTACTGGCCTCTCCCTATGTGGTTGACCTTTAATGCATGGATTGCCAAGTGTGCAAGTGTGTTTCTTCACACTTAGCATCCTAGGCACTCTAACCCCGAGCTCCACTGTCTATATAATCTACCTTTGAGCCCTCTGAGCCAGGGGGGAGAGGCTGGACGTCCTTATGCTGCCACTTTGAGAGAAGAGAGAGAAACTTGCACCTTACCCTCTACCATTCATCCTCTCCTTTCTCTCTTCATTCGGGACGTCTAGAAGGGTTCCTTTGGAGCTGGAGGAGCCCTGCAAGGAGCCAACAACGCCAACAACGAGGATCATCTCCTCCCTCTTCCTCTCTTTCCTTTCCTCTCATTTTAACATTTTACATGCTACACACACTTTCCCACATACTCTAGGCATGTAGGGCACCTTCCTACACACCTAGAAAGGGGTTTCCCAACCAAAAACGGAGGGAAGAAGGGTGGTCATAACATTTGGCCACCCCTCTTCTCAAGTCCGCAACTGGTACGGGACTTTCCTTTTGGGTTTTCATACTTCGTTTTGAGCATTTACCACACTCCCTAGAGTCTAATAGAGTCTTTGTTTTGGCAGGAACGACCCGCAGAAAACCACGGAGCTCTTCTCCTTTGGCCGCCGAAGGAGGAGAAGTTGAAGTCCCACCATCACCCGCAACGCGAGGCCACTGCACCGACGTGATCACAGCAACCCTTGGGCACAGGTAAGGCCCTGGCGATCACCAAATCCCCTTTGTTTCGCTTGTTTGCTTCGTTTTCCTTTAGTCAACTCAGTCAACCGGAGGGTCAACGTGGTCAACCGGCGACCCCTTCATCGCCAACGAGAGTCCGGTGGCGTCCGCAAGCATCCGAGAGATCCGGTGAAGGAGCGGAAACGAACCGTCTACAGCTCTCTTCTGGCGATCACGGTGGGACCAGCTTCAGCCACTGTGGTCTTACTGTAGCCAGGTAGACGGCAAGCGGTCTTGCCGCCTATCCAGGTAAGCGACAATCTTTCCTGCCGTTGAGTTATTGTTAGCGTCTACATAGATTGTCGTCTACTCTGTTTCAGCGTCAGTCGATCTAGTCGTTTATATGCTTTTGATAAACTTGGCGTCCATAGGTATGTCGTTGATTGTCACAGAAGCATGATTTTGACCTGTTTCTGATTGTTTTGCTTTGATTTTATTTCTTGTTTGCTTACTGATTGTCACTGACGGTCCTCAGTCATTGGGGGGTCATCTTCTTTCTCTTTTCTAGCCTCCCCTCACATTCTAGGATCACCCTTCTTCGGTTTACAACCTTTTACTCGGGGATTCCCTCTCGGGTAAATCGGGTTGACTCCGAAGAAAACTCTATAAGTCCCTAAATTCCGTGGATTCCCTCACGGTACGGGGCAGGAGGACCTTTACCCATCCTGTCTAGTTCACCTACTCATCCGGGTTCGAGTAAGATTTGAGAGAACCATCCAAGTCAAGTCAAGTCAAAGTAATACACAACCTTAATCTTCAAAACTTTTGGGACGTTGTTTGATAACATTGATTGGTAGAAATTCATACTTCTGCTGAAAACAGTGTAATCACTTCAACTTAAACCATTTAAAATCCATAGGTTGTGTGCTAATGGACACTTGGTTGGATCCTGTTAATATGACTAATGAACCGACATTTGAGTATGATGATAACATCAATGATGAGATTGTCGGTATGATTAACACTGATGTTCATCCTGAGGAGTCAGTTCAATCATCTTCCCAAGCCGACAATGAGGAAGTTAGCTTGAGGGTCAACCCCACTCACGCCCAGAATGTCCAAGAAGACCCCGAGTTTTCCAAACTCATGTCCGCTATTCACCCGACGATATCATTTCTATGCTTTCCAAGCATACCATTCGGGCAGCGACTTCTCCTTCCCCTCCATCCCATTCTCCTTTCCATGCTTCCTCATCTAGGCCCGCTCCTAGGCCTCTCACCCCTTCCCAAATTCCTGTATCCCCTATCCCTATCTCCACTCCTATTCCTCCCACTCCTTTACCTACTTCTACCCCAATTCCTCCACCCATCCACCATCCTATGTCCAAATCACTCCTCCCGCTCAATCCGAATCCATGTCCCGGTCTGAGACAGAGGGTCTTATTCGAAAACTCTTGGCTGAATCTCTATCCCTTTCCAAGCCTCATTCACTCCAAAACTACTGCAAGCTCCCCAACGCTTACTTCCCTCCGGTTTCAAGGCCCCGAAGTACCGCAATACGACGGGACCTCCGATCCCAATTCCATCTTGCTGGCTTCACCATGGACTCCCATCGGTGGCTGTACGATCGGGTCCTCTTAGTCCACCTCTTCCAACAATCGTTAGAAGGGGAGGCTTTGAGGTGGTTTACCTCTTGCCCGCATCGGATCTTGCTAACTTTGACATAGTCTCCGAACGCTTCATCTCGCATTTTTCATACATAGCCACTCAAGTCCCTACACTCCCCGACTTGGTGGCGAAAAGATGAAGGCGAACGAAGACTTTGTCACTTATGCCAACCGATGGAGGTCCATGGCTCGAGAGCCGACATTCCCATCCCGGAGTCCCAAGCCATAACCTTGTTAGTCACCAACACCCCCTGTGCTCCGTTCCATTTTAATGCTAAGTGAGTTCCCTTCCTTCTCACATCTTTACAACAGAGCCAGGGTGATTGAAAATCAGATCAAGGACTCCTCTCTCCCACATTTCTTCGAAGGGAAGCCAAAGGCACGCAAGGCTCCCGCGGCACCCACCACCGAGGGGGTGACCATCAATGAGTCTGTCAGTGCCTGCAGCCAGCCTTTGAGGCCTCCCAACAAATCCTCCCATCCTCCTTCCAACCCTCACCAATTCCCATCTCACCCCTCCAAGCCTTACTCCGCTGTTCCCCCTCCTTCTGGATACACCCGACCTGGCCCCAAAAGGTCGCACTACCCTCCTCTCCCTGAGACTCTCGAGGACGTGTTCTTCGCTCTCATGTCCTGCGATGCGATTCAACTCCCCCCACAAAGGGAGAACATCAATCCGAGGGTCGACACCTCCAAGTACTGCCCATATCATAGGGCCCATGGTCACTTCATCAACAATTGCTTACCTTCCGTGACTGGGTCTATGATATGAATGACCAAGGTAGAATCAACTGGGATGACGTCAAGGTGGCCATAGCAAAGTCTAGGTACACCAAAAAGGACCTTGGCATTTTCAGTAACCCTCTCCCAACCACCAAAGCAACAATCCCTCCTCTAAAACCCATGAGAGCGTGCATACCATGGTACACCTAGGCCCTCGGGTTGTGAGGAGAGAGCAACAATGGGGTAGAAGGTTTCGAAGAATGGTACCCTTGTCCCACTGCCGAGTCTCAGGAGCCTTTTATCTCGGTAGATGCTATCCTTGAGGAGAGACCATTAGTGCTCATCCGTCCTCCCCAAGATGCTCATCCCACTATCCTCACTCCCCTTGCCATGAGTCATCCTCCGACCCCTCCAGCTCATCCGTCCTCAGTCTCAGGAGGCCGTGCATGTCACGCTCCGAAACCGGATTGTTCCTCCGCCTCCGCGGCCATCCAAAATGAGGAGGATAATGGGCCTCCACCCCCGGCCGGCACCGAATATGATATTCTCCAACATCTTGATAAGACGCCCGCGAGGGTGTCTATTTTAGAATTGATTCGGAGGTCGCCATCACATCAATCCACTCTCCTCCAATTCCTCCAGAAGATCATGGTCAATGATGATCTCCCTCCTAGTGGGGTCACCGGCGCCATTCTCTCCCTCACCCAGGACCCTCAATCTCTTTCTCGGACAAGGATCTCGCCACCCGAGTGTCGTTCGCTCCCTCTTTGTCTCACCATCAACCTCAATGGGTTTTCACTCCTTTCGGTGGACTCCAATCTTATCTGTCCGATGAAGACCCTTAAGCAGTTGGGTTTAGGGGAGAGAATCTGGAGAAAAGCTGCTCCACCATCGCCGCCTACGACAACTCCAAAAGGTTGCCAAAGGCAAAATTGCTCTTAAGTTAGGAATCGGACCTGTCACCATGTCCACCGAGTTCCTAGTCCTTGATGTCGACCCGGCCTACAAGGCCATCCTCGGTCGTCCTTGGCTAGAACAGACTTTAGGGGTCCCTTCCACCGCCCACCAATGCTTCAAATTTCCTTTCAATGGGCGGGTTTCAAGATCAAGAGCATTCCCATCTTGGAGACCCTCAATGCGGTCACCACTGAGCAAATGCCGCACCTTTTCATTCAGATAAGGGGAAGAAGCCAGTCATGTCTCTCTTTGACTTCCCCACACCCTGTGAGCTTAGCCAACCTCCCGGCCTGTTATAGAACCCCATGTTCCATGTCCCCGGGAAAGGGTTGGGAAGTGATGGCCAACATCGGCTATGTTCATGGCCGCAGGTTGGGCACGGATGAAAAGGGAGAGATCCAGAGCGTTCAGGCAATTAGGAGGTTGTTACCCAAAGCCGGTCTAGGTTTCCACCCAGACCCTGTCCATCCGGACCCATTTATACCGTATCAACCCCTTACCTGGACTTTGAAGGAGCATTTTGTCCAGGGGCCAACCCAGCTGGGGACCAGGGAGCCCGTAATAGAAGAAATTCCTTGCTCTGAGAGTGAGGATGAAGAAGAAGAAGAGGTGCCCAAATAGAAGACATTTCGATGATTTGGCCTCCTCTCCCTCTTTGGCTCTGATCTCCTTCTCCCCATCATCATCACCATCATCTCCATCCCCTCCACTGCCGTGTGCCCGCCACACAATTCAGTCCTCCATCCACCTCTAATCCCCTTCTTTCTCCTCCTGTCTTCTCTCCATCCTCATCTCGCCGTCGAGGCTACCTTGAGTCAGCAACTCATGGTTCTTGGCCTTGACTCAAAAAAAAAATGCCAATTTTGAAAATTGGAAATCCGAGGTCTCCATTGAGCACCCCTCCTCCTGGAACCTCTTCCGCTCGGCCAGGGGCCGACGCTTTCCGGCCTAAGTTCCTCTTCCTCTTGCCCCTCTAGGGGCACTTCCCCTGTACATAGTTTTGTACATAGCAGTCATGTAAATAGTGGTCTAGATTCTAGTTTAGAGTCAGGTCTAGAGGCTAGTCTAGGGTCTGGTTTAAGTTAGGAGAGTCTAGTTCCTCTCAGCCATGTGTGCGCAAGGAGAAGGGTAGGCAAGTTCCTGCCCGTTTTGTTATGGCCTGGCTGAGAAGTGTGCTAAGTTAAGTCTAGTGCCAGAATTTCTTGAGGATCCTGCTCTCGTTGAGTCTGATTTGAAGAAGGTGACTCTTTAGATGAAGTTTAGGAGTTTATTGTTAGATTTTGATAAGGAGGGTGAGTTGGAGATCTGGGTCAGGGAGAAGAGGACCCAGTGAGCTCCTATGTGGATGGCACAAAGAGGTTCGACGAGCCAACCATGGCTGCAGACGAGCCCACTAAAGAAGTCAACCTTGGCACTGAAGAATCCCGAAGACAGTTTTGATTAGTGCCAACTTGAGTGTTGAAGAAGAAGAAGCTCTGGTAGCCATTCTCAAAGAATTTTCCGACGGATTTGCTTGGTCTTATGAGAAATGCCGGGACTCGATACCTCTTTGGTCGAGCACGTTTGGTCCTAAAGCCGACGCAAAGGCCGTCAAGCAAAATTGAGAAGGCTACATCCTAAGCTTGCACTCAAGATCAAAGAGGAGGTTGACAAGTTGCACAAAGCCAATTTATTAGGGTTGTGCTATATCCACAGTGGGTAGCTAATATCGTCCCTGTAATGAAGAAGGACGGTAAGGTTAGGATCTGTATAGATTTCCGTGACCTTAATCGTGCTTGCCAAAGGACGATTTCCCTCTCCCACACATAGATGTCCTAGTGGACAATACTGCCGGCTTCGAGCTTTTGTCATATGGATGGTTTCTGGGTACAACCAGATTCGTTTGGCGGAGGAAGACCAGAGAAAACTTCATTTACAACGCCCTGGGGAACTTATTGTTACGTCGTCATGCCCTTCGGATTAAAGAATGCAGGAGCAACCTATCAAAGGGCAATGATGGCAATTTTTCATGACATGATGCATGTGCACATGGAGGTCTATGTGGACGATGTCTTGGTTAAATCAAAGACTCGACATGGCCATGCTGAGGTCCTCCGGGCAGTTCTCCAAAGGTCTAGAGAGCACAATCTTAAGATGAACCCCAAGAAGTGCGTCTTGGTGTCTCTTCGGGGAAATTGCTTGGGTCATCGTTAGCAAGCGGGGAATTGAAATTGATCCTAACAAGGCCAAAGCAATAATTGACATGCCTCCTCCTAGGAATATCAGAGAAGTCAGAGGGCTAATTGGCAGACTCAGTTTATTCGGAGATTTATCTCCCAGCATTCAATCCGCTGTAAGCCCTTCTACGAGTGCTTAGAGGAGAGCGAAGTTTAATTGGGACGATAAATGTCAGAAGGCCTTTGATGAATTGAAGAGCTATCTCTTTAATCCCCTGTTCTCGCTCCTCCGGTCCCGGGTCAGCCTTTACTGCTCTATGTGTCAACCACTGAAGATTCAACTGGAGCGGTTTTGGCCCAATACGACGACGGAAGAAGGAGAGAGCGGTGTACTATTTATCCAAGTTGTTCAATGAGGCTGAAAAGAAATACACCGCCATGGAAAGACGTGTGCGCGGCCGTCGTCTGGGTTGCCCAGAAGTTGAAGCACTATTCTTGGCTCATGAAGTGAAACTTCTGGCGCGTATGGACCTATTCGGTACTTGCTCGAGAGAGCCCGTCCTGACTGAGCGGTTGATGAGGTGGCAAAGCTTCCTTAACCAATTTGATATCACCTATGTCAACCAAAAGTCAATCAAGGGGCACGCCCTAGCTGAGCATTTGGCCCACCCACCTTACCTTTATACTCTCCCATTGATGAAAGTTTTCCCGATGAAGAGTTAGGAGCCATTATCGATGGTGAACCTTCGTGGGTGCTTTACTTCGACGGGGCGCTCTCAATTCTAAAGGGTGTGGGATAGGGGCAGTCCTCTCTCACCGAAGGGGTAGTCATTCCGCACGCCTATCAGTTAACCTTCCGAGCCACGAACAATGTGGCTGAGTACGAGGCTCTCCTAGTCGGGCTGAAAATGGCTTTATTGCTCGGAGTCAAGGAGTTTAGGATTATTGGAGATTCGCAGCTGATACTCCGGCAATCTCTTAGCAAGTACCAGACCCGGGACCCCAATCTGAAACCATACCAAGAGTTGGTAGGGAAAGTAGTCGGCAGTTTAGGAAGCTCACCTAGTTCACACTCCTAGGGCCCAAAATATCCTAGCAGATTCCCTTGCTTCCCTCGCGTCTTCCATCCCATTCCTTGGGAAAGTCGTCTGAAACTGTCTCTGTTCAGAGGTAAGAGTTCCTTCCCATGTCGATCCTGGTTCTCTCAACTCGTGCATCCTTCTCCATCCCTTCGGGTCCATGCGCTTTCCAAAGAGCCAGAAATTGACCTTGAAGATGGCCATCCCTGGATTTTGACATCGAAAACTTTCAAAGATGGATCCTTCCCTGATTATGCCACCTCTGCCGATAGACGGGCAATTCGTCGCGTCTCGGAGCGTTACAAGATCATAGGTGGCATTCTGTACAAAAAGTCTCTCAGCGGGGTCTATCTCCGTTGCCTTGATGAATTCGAGTCTCAAGATGTTGTTGAAGCCGCTCACTCTAGTGAATGTGGTGGCCATGTTAATGGTAGAGCAATTGCCCAGAAATTGCTAAGACACTATTATTGGCCCACCATGGAAGAGGACTGTCGCCATTTTGTCCGTCACTGTGCTAAATGTCAATTGCACGGTGACAAAATTCATGCTCCTTCCTCTTCTCTTCACCCTCTTATCGCACCATGCCTTTCGCCATGTGGGCATTTGACGTGGTCGGTCCTCTCGCGGACAGAACCGGAGAAGTCCGAAGAAGTCCTTCATTCTGACCGCCACGGAGTACTTCACGAAGTGGGCTAAAGCAGAAGCGTTCATAGAAGTCAAAGCTTCAACAGTTGTCAAGTTCATCAAGCGCAACATCCTTGCAAAATGGCGTACCTCGGGACATCGTCACCGACAACGGACCGCAATTCACTTCACAGGAGCTTCGCGACATGTGTGGTAAATATGGCATTAACTTGCATCATTCATCACCATATTATCCACAAGGTAATGGACAAGCCGAAGCTACTAACAAAACTCTCATTAAAATCATAAAGAAAACATGCAAATCTCACAACAATGCTGACTGGCCAGATCGCTTGGTTGAAGCTCTTTGGGCTTATCGCACCTCGGTCCGAACCCCCACGGGGCAAACCCCTCCACGCTTTGACATATGGATCAGATGCGATACTCCACATAGAATCTTCGTCCCTCGCTTAGAGTTCAATTGGATCCGAACTTGATCCTGATCAACGTCGGGAGCCTTGTTGGCACAAACATAGCGGCTGACCATGCACAAGTCTATCGTCAGAGAATTGCACGTTTTTATGCCAAAAAAGTTCTTGAGAGAAAATTCGAAGTAGGTGAATTGGTCCTAAACGCAAAATCATAAAGGCACCAGGTCCCAGGAGCAAAATTGCAAGAAATTGGGAGGGTCCGTTCGTTGTCAAAGAGGCCTATTCAGGGAACGCTTATAGGTTAGTGGATGACGAGGGAGTGAGCTAATGCACCCTTGGAATGCAGTTACCTCAAGAAATTCTACCCTTAGTCAGTCAATCAGTCCGTCAAGTCGGTCATTCATCACTTGTTAAGGTGTGGGTCTGCCTTTTCTATTTTTTTTCCGAGTTCATTAGTAAGGAAGGGTTATTCACACACCTCACGATGTTGGAGTACTACCCCTAACTGGAAAATCACAAGTACACTGGGCGGTTTCATCTGGTCAAGTGTTTCCCCTATTCTTTTCCATTCGGTCATGTCGGGAACAGAGGCAAACTACGAGTAGGGGACCACCCACTCTCATTTAAAAGGACAAGGTCACCATAAAACAGGGGCAACTAATAAAAGCAAGGGCAAAACATCAAATCAAGCCTCAAAAGGGTGAAAAGAAAAGCCAAAAGGTCAAAAAAGGGTAGCAAAAAGTACGTACCCCGGAAAAAAGGCTGACCAACTCAAGGAGGTAGCAAAAAGTACGTACCTCCCACCCCAGAAATCAGAATGAAATGAGAAATGAAAAATTCTCCTGAAAACAATGGGTGACCAAGTCTGTCTATATGAAGATGTCGGTTCGGAAACAAAAAGTAGTTTTTGAACCAAAGCCCTACATAACTTCCTACACCATTTCTTCCCATTTCTCCCTCTAGGGGCAATTTGATGTATAAGACCCTCCGTAGTGGAAGATGTCAAGAAGGCTAAGGGCAATTTCCAACATCAAAAAGTTCCATGCACATCCCTCCTTACTCTTGGCCTCTGTGGGTAAGTGGATCATGTAAACCCGATACCGCAACATGTGATGAATATGTGTCTTAGAGTCACAAAATCCAAAAAAATACACACAAAATGCAAAAACAACAAAAAGAGGGTCTTTTGATGTATATATTCACATTGTACAAATTTTCTCTATTTTCAATCAAAAAAAGCAAAAAAAAAATCAGAAAAATCAAAAATCCAAAAAAAATAGCGGTACCATGTATATAACTAACATTCTCCTTATTTGCTTATTAAAAAAAAAATGCATGTGCATATTTCCCTTTCAGTTATTTTATTACGTTCCTATCTTTGATTAGACATTAGCCCCTTGACCAGATCTCAAGAAAGGTACATCGTAGGCAAGGGGCTAAAGACAGATCTACACTAACTTGTTTTCTTTAAGTGTTGTGGATGCAGGAACTAAAGAACAGAAAGAAACCATTCAAGTGCACAAATGATAAAAGTCCACAAAATTCCATCATAATAATCAAGTTATGTACATGTCATAACAGGGCATACTCCTGGTAGTACAAAACACAGTCTCCTCTCTACCGCTCTCCCTCACTAGGCCTCTACCTACGTGAGCTGCTCACCTCATCCTCCTCCCTCTCACCGACGACCCGGTCTGGGAGAGGAGGCCTCGACGCCGTCGACGCTCGGGTCGCTGCAACCCTCCTCGCAACACGGAAGGGTCCCCCAGGGACACGATGTCGTCGAGAGAGGCAAACGCCGATCCAGTCCTCGCGGGCGTCGCCTGCGGGGCTTGCCGCTGCTGCTCCGGCGCTTCTTCAGCCCCGGTCCTTTAGAATCTCATAATCCGCGGCATCCGCTCCGGGCTGCCTCGGCCCTCTCTCTCTCTCCCTGGCTCGAGCAGGCGACCCATCATGGTGGCCCGGTCATCCCTCAGCTCCTCCATGGCAGCCGCCATGGTCCGCGCTGCACTTCAAATGCAAAGGGTGTCAGTTATGTACACAAGCAAGAAAAGGTCCGTACTTGGCCTGGCTCGGGATGCAGGGATTCCTGCATGAGGGCGGGGTTCTGTAAGAACAAGGTTTGGGCGTTTTAGCCCAAGAGGCGTTGAAATGATCATTGCTTACCTCCCCGTTGGCTAGACGCGTGCTCAAGTGACCCGAACTCGCTTAGAACTCCGGGTTCGCGCCTGTGGATCGTCGGTCGATGAGGAGGCCATTTGCTGTGTTTCTCTGTCTCTCAGCTCTCTGGATCGGCAGCAGGAGCAGGGAGGGACGAAGGTAGGAGATGGAAGAGTCCTCATGGACTCCCATCACCTATATTTCGGCCTGATCCACTGTCATGTAGGCGTCCAGCGGTGGACGTCAGTTCCAGGTTGGCGGGCACATCTGTGGACGTTAACAGGTGTATTGGCGGCCATCGATGTGATGTTATTGTCCGGAAAATTTTAAATTCTTATTCTTTATATGGCCATTACCTTATCTTGTGCTTCAAGTTATTTTGCAGATATTTTAAGCACAGGCTGCACTTCAATTCGGAACGCTCATGCGACCTTGAGCGTTGCAGGTATGTCTAACATAGGACCCCACCAGAGGCGAATAACTTGGCGACCGTGAACCCTGAGTTCCCTTCACAAAAAACCATGATGGTTTTGCGATCTCTCAGTTATTGTATGGCCTTTAGAATTTTCCTCTGGTGCTAACTTGCATTTTAGATAGGCAACCCACACCAGCATGCATCTTCACTGCTAACATTCTCTTACTAACACTCAAAAAAAAAATGGGTTTTTCCTCGATCATATGATTGCTCCATGGCTCCCCCAGCTCAGGTAGCATACTGGGTCCACCCTTCATGACTATCCAGGTCGATATGGGTCTTGGTTGTCCCCTTCTTCAACTGTCCACCGTGTCTTCACAAATGACCATTCCAGCCTTATTGAGTTCATTTGAGCCTTCGCCAGCCGCGAGCTTAATTCCGGACTTCAGGCTTTCCAAGCATGTGATTCCAGTTAGAATCTTTTGATAATCCTTGAGAGATCAACCAACTCCTTGTCTCCATGACCTCCTAAATTTGGGACCGACGTCCTGATTAGGCCAGCGAGCCCACGAGCTCCGGTTATGAGACCCTCTTGATTCAACCGCCATATTACAACTCCTTGACTCAGACACGCCGGAAACTAGTCAAAGTCCGACACGGCCATGCCAGGGACCCTGCCATTGGGTCGCAGTTGTAGTTACACGGGTAGATCACCCCTTTTCTTACCCCTATTTGTCTCTCAGACGACACGTCATCTGTTTCTAGCTGACTCTTTCGTTTGGTTCGCTAGAACTCCTATACTCGGAGATGGCCCTTCCACTAAATCTCCAGTCTTTTGTTACCGAGACACAACCTTTCAGTCCGCTCTGCTCCCTGCAAGACCGGATGTCTCGGAGGGGCATTTGTAGACGCGAGATTTGGCCCATCTCCCGCATGGCTCTTTTAGGCCCATTAAGCCTCGTTGACCATTTGTTGACCAGCCTCGGATCCCATGTAGACGGCAGCATCGATGGCCTCCGACTACTGGTTGGCGGCAATACCCTGGACGCTGACCATCTTGGCATCCCATCCATGGACGTCTGCATGCGGTTGGCGGCCTGATCCATGGACGTCAATGTCGTTTACCTGGTCTGCGCAACAGCCCCGAGATTCCAGCCCACTTGCACCATTCTCTCGGCCATGCAACGCATGTAGCCGTTCCCAACGGGTATAGGGCCACCTAAGCACCCCATTGACCAGTAAAAATCCTACTTGGCCTCTCCCTATTGGTTGAACCTTTAATGCATGGATTGCCAAGTGTGCAAGTGTGTTTCTTCACACTTAGCATCCTAGGCACTCTAACCCGAGCTCCACTGTCTATATAATCTACCTTGAGCCCTCTGAGCCAGGGGGGAGAGGCTGGACGTCCTTATGCTGCCACTTTGAGAGAAGAGAGAAAAACTTGCACCTTAACCTCTACCATTCATCCTCTCCTTTCTCTCTTCATTCGGGACGTCTAGAAGGGTTCCTTTGGAGCTGGAGGAGCCCTACAAGGAGCCAACAACGCCAACAACGAGGATCATCTCCTCCCTCTTCCTCTCTTTCCTTTCCTCTCATTTTAACATTTTGCATGCTACACACACTTTCCCACATACTCTAGGCACGTAGGGCACCTTCCTACACACTAGAAAGGGGTTCCCAACCAAAAACGGAGGGAAGAAGGGTGGTCATAACATTTGGCCACCCCCTCTTCTCAAGTCCGCAACCGGTACGGGACTTTCTTTTGGTTTTTCATACTTCGTTTTGAGCATTTACCACACTCCCTAGAGTCTAATAGAGTCTTTGTTTTGGCAGGAACGACCCGCAGAAAACACGGAGCTCTTCTCCTTTGGCCGCCGAAGGAGGAGGAGAAGTTGAAGTCCCACCATCACCCGCAACGCGAGGCCACTGCACGACGTGATCACAGCAACCCCTTGGGCACAGGTAAGGCCCTGGCGATCACCAAATCCCCTTTGTTTCGCTTGTTTGCTTCGTTTCCTTCTAGTCAACTCAGTCAAACCGGAGGGTCAACGTGGTCAACCGGTGACCCCTTCATCGCCAACGAGAGTCCGGCGGCGTCCGCAAGCATCCGAGAGATCCGGTGACGGAGCGGAAACGAACCGTCTACAGTCTGTCGTGATCAGATCATGACGGAAGGCTCTGTCGCGACGGCCTTGTGAACGCGGCCTATCGGGCCATCGCGTTCACAGGGTCTGCGCCTGAGTCCGACAGGGAAAGGACATTACATTGGATTACGGGCCAGAACATACCCTATTTGACATAGGGGGATTCAATAAATCATAAACTATTTGTACAAGCGATGAAAAATCATGAAACTAGTGAGAATTGATTAGACATGCATGGGTACTTACAGTAAATAGGAATTTGAAAACAAATAGGGTTAGACATGCTTTAAACACAGGTATTCATGATGAACATGAAACAGTACATAGTTGAGATCAACGATTAAATTCGCAAGATAGGATGAATCAAAATTAGGGCTTTTAGGGGCAAAAGATGCCTAACATGCATCAGTTCTTACAGTAAAAATCTTGTGGCATGGGGTTGAGTATACAGGAGAATAAGAATAAGAAGATGGTTCGGGGTCATGATGAGTATAGAAACATGAAAAATCAAAAAGAAAATATTGACTCGATGAAAAATTATGAAACCAAAGGGATTTTGTCTTGAGGTTTAGATCAACGTACAGATGAAATTGATTTAGTTTTGCTCGTGAGAATGCCTACTTTGACTTGTTTTGTCTTCTAGGGTTAGAACTTGAAGAACGAAGTAAGAAGTTTTGAGTAGCCTTTTCCCCATGAATTTCTATCCTCCTTGGCCTTTCCCACGTCAGCAAACCCTTGGCATGAGTTTTAGAGGAGTATTAAGCATCTCCCCATTCTATTTCCTATTATGACTCTAATTCCTATTTTTCCGAATTTCCTATTTCCCTCCCCTTTTAGGCATGAGATTCCTAATTTGGGTTAGGCTGGGACCCAAATTCATGGCCAACCTATTAGGGTAGGTTTAGGACTCAAATCTAACTCAAATTAACTTTTTAATGTATTAAATACCCTTTTCTATTTAAGTAATAATTTAGTTACGAATTAGGGCATTTTCCTATTATTCCCCTTTAAAAATCTCTATTTTGACCACTAATTTCTAATGGGTCTATTTAACAAAGTCCATTACTTCTTTTCGTTTAATGGGTTTTATTAATTCTCTTTTACTTGATTTATAATTGCTTTTATTATTTTTTATAAAATTTTTATTTTTCAAAAATTCCAGGTTGCTACATCCTCCCCCTCTAAAAAGAATTGGTCCCAAATTCATATGATCATAATGGAGGAATGTCTTACGAAAAGATCGGGGTGTTCCGTCTGATGGCTCCTTCTGGTTCTCATGTGGCTTCTTCCACTCCGTGGTTATCCATAAGACTTTAACCACGTGAATGGGACGGTTCCTGAGTTGTTGCACCTCCGTTCCAGTATCTTGACTGGTCTCTTCGTATGTCACATCTTTGTTAACACCAATTCTCATGTCGAATGATGTGGGTAGGGTCATAGACATATTTTATTAGCATGGAGACATGGAACACATTGTGTACACATGTCAGATTCGGTGGCAATGCTAGTCGGTATGCAACCTCACAATCCTTTCGAGTACGTCAAAAGGAGCCGATAAATCTAGGGCTGAGCTTTCCTTTCACACCCAAATCTTGGACCACATGTAGGTGACACCTTTTTTTTTTTGAATTGATATGACAGGAGTAAACATCCATGTCATATCGAGTATTTAGATTTATATATTGCTGAAACCATAGAAAGGGGTACATATATAGCGAGGCGTTAGCTAAAGACACCCTACGCAGAGGGGTCTAGAGTGCATAATGCGTCCTTTCAACAAACCAGAAAACAGAAAAACGACGGGGCAAATACATGATACATCAGTCCGAGAAGTCTTCATACTCTCAGTCCGAGTCCATGGTTAGAACAGTTGTTGTGCTACGAGTACGGCCTGCCCAGGAGTTGTGCAATTTTAGGAAGTCTTCGTCCGCTGTCTCGGGTTGGGTTCAGACGGGGGTGCTTTGATGTGTGTATCACGGGGAGGCTGATCACGTATCCATCGTGCTCTCCTTTTTGGGGATGAGATGGCAGAACCGGTGTTGCCGTTGAGGATGTAGCAGAGGGAAACACGGGGGAGGAGGTATATTTCTCATCATGTCGATGTTTCCTCTTTTGGTTTTCTTCCGGAGTGCATCAGCGAAAGACAACCTTGGCGTTGTTGGAGTTGTCTTTTCAGCGGGTTGTCAATTGGTGCTATGCATTTTACTCTGTGGAGAACGGGGTGGTTGCAGCTGGGGGTACCTTTCAGGAAAACTTGCAAATGGTTCGAGTCCTCAAGAAGCTTGTCTGCTTCAGGTGGCTTCCAAGCAGAGCGAAGGTGATTCAAAGGTAGGGGTGCACGTTGTGTGGCATCTTCAAGTGCAGCAGTTGATGTTTGCTGATCAGAGAGGTCATCAGGCTTCCATGAAGGGGCTGCAGCATTCAGGATGGGGTGCATCTGACCTTTAGTTTAGTGGCATTGGGGTCTGGTCGCTGCTGGAGTTCTGCACTCGGGATAGCGCACTCAGGACTGGCGAGCAGTAGCTTCTCAGGTGCAGTGGGAGTAGAAGGGCAGATGTGCACTGGATCGCTGTCATGAGTTGTTGCAAGGCCAGATCAGTTTGAGTCGGTAAAGGCTCCTTCACATGTGACTGATTAGCATAACTATGGGTTGCTGTGTGAGGTTCTTCTTCAGAGGTCATGACAGATTCTGAAGCAAAGCTTGGACTGCACCAAGCTCAGACTGGTTCCCCTGTTGAGTTGGGGCAGCATCAGTGCCCTCAGCTCAAGTAGCTTGGACGGGCAGATGTGGCATGGTCAAGTGATCCCCCGAAGCATTTGGTGCAGCACAGGGGATAGGACGCCAAACCGTGTTGTGTTGGACTGCCGGGGGGCTGGTTCAAGAGGCTTTTGGGAGGCTTCTCTTCAGGAGGTCGACCAGCACCATCATGGAGAGGGGGGCATTCCTTTCTTGCAGCTTGTCGCCAGGTGGCCCATTCGATTACATTTGCTACAGAACTTAGGAGGGTCTCGGTACGTTACTGATTTCCAATAACCGCCTACACCAATGCCTACCAGATCCGCTCCGGCATTTTACTTGAGACATCCATTTGAACATTCACTCGGCGGCTTGTGTGCGTAACAGACATGTTGTATTCCTGTCAACTTTGAGTACAGGGCTGATGCTCCCTGCTAAGAATACATGAGATCACCCACTTGAAACTCAAGTCTCGCCTTCTTTTGTCGGCATAGCTCTTTTGTCTGGACTGAGCAGTTCTTAAGCTAGTCTCTAATCACTTGTATGTCCTTTTGGTACGTTGCACCATGTCTGGGCCTAACCATTGTTGTTCTCAACCTCATTCCAGCATGCAGGAGATCTACAATTTCTTCTGTAGAGTGCTTCGAACGGTGCCATCTTAATGCTTGCCTGGTAACTGTTGTTATAGGCGAACTCAATAAGGGATAGATGCTCGTTCCAATATCCTTGGAAGTCATAGTGCAAGATCTCAACATGTCTTCCACTATTTGGTGGTTCTTTCAGTCTGCCATCGGTTTGTGGGTGGGAATGCGCGTACTAAAGTTGAGTTTAGTACCCAGTGCACCTTGCAGTCCTTTCCAAAATGAGAGGTGAATCTCGGATCTCGATCCGAGAATATGGATGAGGAAACCAATGTAGTCTACAATCTCCTTGACATATAGGGCAGCTAGTACCTCTACTGACCATTACTCTTTATGGCTAGGAAGTGGGCAGATTTGGTTAGTCGGTCTACAATAACCCATATGGCGTCGAGTCCACCACGAGTCTTGGGTAACACCCATGATGAAGTCTATGCCAATGCTTTCCCATTTCCATTCTGGAATATCTAGCGGTCTGAGTACCCGCATGGCGCAAGTGTTCTGCATTTACCTGTTGACAAAGTAAAGGCAGTGAGCAGCATGCTCGACTACCTCTCTCTTCATGTTCGGCCACCAAAACGTTATTTTCATGTCGATACATTTTGGTAACTCCAGGGTAGATAGTGTACTTGTCTTGTGAGCTTCATCCATTAACCTTCTCTTCAGTTCTTCATTTATCGGGGAGCAGGTCCTCCCTTGGAACACCAATCTTCCATCCTCAGTCATAGTGAAGTCCGGTCTTTCGGCTAAGGTTTCCTTGATGCGAACTAAGAATGGATCATTATCTTGTTGGGTTTTAATCTCTTCCAGTAAATCTGATTGAATCTTGATATTGGCAACAAGACTCGGTCATCTCTATGTTCAATATTTAGGTCTAACCTTGTGAATTATTCTAGTAGTGCATCTCGCCAAGGACTAGACTTGAAATAGATGCCATCGGCTTTCTATAAGAGCATCAGCCACGGCATTACCCTTGCTAGATGGTATTGGATGTTGAAGTTGAAATCTATCCGATATTCTAGCCATCTTCTCTGTTCATGTTGAGTTCCTTCTGGGAGAATAAGTACTTCAGGCTTTTATGGTCTGAGTAGATAGTGAACTTCTCCCCATAGAGGTAATGTCTCCAGATTCAAGGTGAAGACCCGGCAGCCAACTCCAGATCATGCACGGGGTAGTTGACTTCATGAGTCTTCACTTGTCGAGAAGAGTAGCGATGACTTTCTCCTTTTGCATCAGTACACACCCTAGCCCAATTCCTGAGGCATCGGTGTAGACAGAGAAACCTCTCCTTCTATTGGAGAGCGATAATAGGTGCTGAAGTCAGGCAATCTTAAGAGTTTGGAAACTTTTTCACACTCTTTACTCCAAGAGTATGGATTCTCTTGTGTGTCAGACGCGTGAGAGGAACGGAAATCTTGGAGAAGTCCTTGATGAACCGCATGTAGTAGCCAGTCAGTCCTAAGAAGCTTCTGATCTCGGTGACGTTGGTTGGTCTCTCCCAATTGAGTAAACTCAACTTTGGAGGGATCAACGGAGATGCCGTCCTTTGAGATGACATGGCCCAAGAAAGGACACTTCTTCGAGCCAGAATTCACACTTGCTAAGCTGCTGTTGTAGCAGCAGGTTGTGTCGTTGACCAAGACTTGGCACAATGCGATCTTCAGGTGCTCTTTCGAGCCTGCTCTTCTTTGGCTGGAATATAGGGATATCAGCGAAGATGACCCCTTCGGGGCCACTGGCCGGGTAGGTACGGCGCATGACTGAGGTGAAGAAAAGGCTGCAGGAGCATTGGTTAGACCAAAAGGCATAACGCGAATCATAGTGTCAGTACCTGCTCTGAAAGCTGTTTTGAAGATATCGTCATCTTGATCCTCATTTGATGATAGCCAGATTGAAGATCGATTTTGGGGAAATATTGAGCTCCTGATATTTGGTCGAATAGCTCATCGACCCTGGGCAATGGTATTGTTCTTGATGGTCAGCTGATTGAGTTGACGATAGTCGATGCACAACCTCCGATCCATCCTTTTTTTGACGAATAGCATAGGTGTCCCCATGGGGAAGTACTCAGTCTAATGAACCATTCTCTAATTGCTCCATCAACTGCGTCTTCAACTCCTTTAGCTCGGCAGGTGACATACGGTACGGTTGACGCGATACCGGTGGCAGTCCAGGGATCAACTCTATGGTGAAGTGACATCTCGTTTCGGGGAATCCCTGGCAGATATTCAGGAAACACATTGGGGTAATCATGGACTATGTGGATGTCTTCTATCTTAGAACCCTTATTTTCCACAAATACGACTGCTAGGAAAGCAATACAACATTTCCTTATCATGTTATGAGCTTTATGATGGAGATTAGAGAAATGTGTCTCTTATGTCTAATCCCAGAGAATGTCAATTAGGAAAGTCATAAAGGTAACCTTCCCTTTCTTACAGTCGACACTTGCCCCATAAGCGGACAACCAGTACGCTCCCACAAATTATATCATAGCCTTCCATGCGCACACACCAGGTCGGCTTTCAAGTTATGGTCTCGATCATTACATCGGCAGATGGAAAGTATTTTGTTCAATTTCTCCTTTCCTTTAGTGGCGTTGTGACAGAGAACTCAAAACTCATAGATATAGGTTTTACATTTAGGGTATCAGCAAATTGTTGAGATATAAATGAATGAGTTGCTCCAGTATCAAATAAGACAAATGCTAATAAGGAGAAAACTTGTAGAGTACCTTCTACCAGCCACCGTCCATAGCGGGTTCTCATCATGCAGGGCTTGCAGTCTTCCCGTTTATTAGCCGCATTAGGGCGCCTCTCATGTTCTTTCAGCAGCGGGCACTTGGGGATGCGGTGCTCGCAATTCCGCAGTGCAGACACGCGCAACTTTCCTCCAGCATTAGTCAGCAGTGTGACCTAGCTTGTCACAATGCTTGCAGTTGCTTTGGCTAGGGTGTTGGGCACGAAGACCATAGGTTTTCGTTCTTGGTTGGACCCCTCTGTGATGTTGAAGGGTCATTTCTTGCCATTGTTTGGGCTTGGCAGGTGATGGTCCAGAAGTCATTTCCTTCTTACGAACTTCCCTTTGATACGGTCGGTGAAGTCTGTAGCATCTTCCAGCAGCTGAGTTTCTTTACCATGTCGGCGTAGGTCTGGATGTCGAGGAGGTGCAGTTGGGTAATGTATTGAGGCTTAAGGCCGTTGAGGAGAAGCGCTTAGCCTTCATTCTCTCTGTGTTCACTAGGTGTTCAGCATACCTTGCCAGTCTAGAGAACTGGGCTTCATATTCGGCCACGTCAGGATCCGCTGCTTAAGAGCAGCAGCAAATTTAGCAGCCTTCCTTTCTTGGACACGCTCTGAGAAATATTTAGAATAAAAAGCTTCTTTCAACTCGGTCCAGGTGAAGCAATGACCATTAGCTCTGGTCGCTTCAACGACTTCACAAAGCGGGGCGTCCTTTTCAAGTTGAAAGGTGGCCAGTAGCAGCTTATCCCACGCTGCACATTGCATGACAAACGGAAGATTCTTTCTATTTCTTTCAGCCAGTGTTCTGCTTCATCTGGATCCGTGGAGCCACTGACTAGGTGGGTTCAGACTCGGGTTATGTTGCAGGTCGCTGCACCACGATTGCCACCTCTTTGGGTAGCTTGCACAATCGCGGAGTAAGTTCGTGAATGGTCTGTTGCATGCCCCTCATTTAAGCACATTCAGCACGTCATCTTGATTGCTTAGTTCCTACAAAAATAACTTATTGTTATGATATTGATGTAAAATTTAATTTGTGGTTTGTGTGAGTTTATTTTAGCTAGTTACCTTGGCTCTACCACAACTCACATAGGTAGGATAATGACTCAGTCGAGGCTGGTCACCTAGATCACCTATACTTAAGAACAACCTAGGCTCTGATACCACAAAACTGTCACGCCCCGACGCGGAATATCGGAACGCGAGGCAGTTGCAAGTAAACGGGTACAAAGCAAGTACTAGACATCAAACCATTGCACAATGAATAATACTAAAGATAATTCTTCTCATTAATAACTTTTCAATGTCTAGTTACAACCACTAATATCATAGCCAATCTATAGGGCCCAATTACGTTGAATAAAAGTAAAAGACTAAACTAAGACTCTATCATAGCACTAGGACACTAGGGTACTCTTGACATCACTCCTAGTCATTCCCGTCCTCTTCAGTGTATAGTTCGTCCTCGGTCTCACCTGAGAACACAACGAAAAATAACACAAGGTGAGCGATAACACCCAATAGGACTTAAATCTCAATAGTCAAGCAGGCTTTAAATAGTTAATGCATTAAAGGCAGAGTAACTAATGATAGAGCGAGAGAGTCAAGTAAAAGATAGCAGGATAGCACGTGAATGAAATAGCACAACTTTCCAAATATAGCACAAGTGTCGAGTATAGCACAAAATAGCAAGATGGCCATAGCACAAATAGCACAAAGTGTAGTAATATCACAACGAGTATGGCATAGCACTTTTGTCAATAGACAACGAGAGAACATAGCACTTTTGATTGTAATAGATAGTCGACATAGATAGCACTCGAGTGTAATGCCAAACACTCTGATCATTAACTCCCATGGGCACTAGCACTTTCGGGCGCACATCCCAAGACCAGATCGGGCCCTTTATATATTGCCAGGCATTGGTTATATTGTTTATCTTTAGACAATCAGTCAATGGCAATATAGAGTATCAAGAAATAGATGAGAGCACTAGATGAATAGACGAGATAGTAGAGTGAACATGAATAGATGAGCAAGTAGAGTATAACTGAGAGCTAGTGGACATTGCATGTAATACGTCGAGTAAACAAGCGATAGTAACAGTTGCACAACACGTGCACTTGGTTGGCAGTCAGGTGGAACTCACGACCCTACCAATGGCCAAGTTAAGCACAGGTCCAGAGGTCCGGTGTGATTCAAGATAAGAGCGAACTGCTAATAGCCGTTTGGATCATATTGATCCTTAAAGGGTATCATGGTGTTAGGGTACAACGGCTCATCGACCATGTGGAAATCCATGGACAGAGGAGACTTACGGAGGCCTTGAACAAAGACTCACTAGTCCGAGAAAAGGAGTATCCGACGGAGAGTTCATCCAAGTCAAGAGAGTGTGTATATAGAAACAAGTGCTCGATGTTCTAGAGGAATTCTAGAACAGTGGAGCGCCGATAACGGTATTCCCAAAATAGTGCGAGAAAATGTAGACAAGTATATATTGAAATATGGCAATTTAATTACATAAATTATCAGATGTATTATGAGTTAATACATGCCAAGTTAAGCCATAATTGGATGGTTCAAAGTGTGTGCATGTATCATGAAAATCGAAGCTAGAACAAGTCATGTGCATGTCTTTTAAAATAACAAATTTATGTTCAATTATAACTTGTATATTTACTGCGTATATGATGTGTTAACAAGGGTATGAACACTGTAACAAGTGTTAGCAATGAAAGTTATGGGTTTTTAAGCAAAAAGCCAGAACGCGACACCCCTTGTAAGGGTCACGACGGGCTCAGCTGAGAACGTGATGTGGGCTTGTACAGATCACGACGGCCTTGTCAGTTCGGGCAGGCAGGTCGCGACGGGTCGTATGAGGGTCGCGACGGGCTCTTCAGATCAGGCAGCAGATCGCGACGACAAGTCCTGTCGCGATCAGATCGCCATGGAAGGCTCTATCGCGATGGCCTTGTGACGCGGCCTATCGGGCCGTCGCGTCACAGGGTCTGCGCCCGAGTCCGACAGAGAAAGGAACATGCATGGATTGCGGGCCAAAACTTACCTATTTGACATAGGGGGGTTCAGAAAATCATAACTATTGTACAAGCGATGAAAAATCATGAAACTAGTTGCGAATTGATCTAGACATGCATGGGTATTACAATAAATAGGAATTGGAAACAAACGGGTTTAGACATGCTTAAACATGGGTATAATGATGAACATGAAACAGTACATAGTTGAGATCAACGATTAAATTCGCAAGATAGGATGAATCAAAATTAGGGCTTTTAGGAAAAACGATGCCTAACATGCATCAGTCCTACAGTAAAAATCTCGTGGCATGGGGTTGAGTATACAGGGAACAAGAATTAAGAAGAGGGTTCGGGGTCATGATGAGTACATAACATGAAAAATAAAAAAGAAAATATTGACGCGATGAAAATTATGAAACCAAAGGGCTTTTGTTCCTAAGGTTTAGATCAACCTACAGATGAAATTGATTTAGTTTGCTCATGAGATTGCTACCTTTAACTCGTTTTGTCTTCTAGGGTTAAGAACTTGAAGAACGAAGGAAGAAGCTTGAGCAACCTTTCCGCACGAATTTCTCTCCTCCTTGCCTGTTCCCACGTCCAGCAAACCCTTGGCACGAGCTAGGGCCGGCCATGAGGGTTTAGAGGAGTATTTAAGCATCTCCCCATTCTATTTCCTATTATGACTCTAATTCCTATTTATTCCGAATTTCCTATTTCCCTCTCCCTTTTTAGGCATGAGATCTCCTAATTTGGTTTAGGTTGGGACCCAAATTCATGGCCAACTATTAGGGTAGGTTTAGGACTCCAAATCTAACTCAAAATAGCTTTTTAATGCATAAATACCCCTTTTCTATTTAAGTAATAATTAGTTACGAATTTAGGGTATTTTCCTATTATTCCCCTTTTTAAAATCTCTATTTTTGCCCACTAATTTCTAATAGGTATATTAACAAAGCCCATTACTTCTTTTCATTAATGGGTTATTTAATTCTCTTTTACTTGGTTTCTAATTGCTTTTATTTTTATTATTATTAAATTTTTATTTTCCAAAAATTCCAGGTTGCTACATGTAGGCCACAGGTGACCAGAACAAGCTATCAGCTTGTGTACGTGGTTTGTAATTAAGATGTATATGTATGTATTGCGGTTTGTGCGTTGCCGAGTGTGGTGGTCCAGCGCCTATTCTGGAATGCCTCTTCAGTTGGGTACCCCAGGTTCTGTGTGAGCCAGACACGTGTGTTTGTTGTGCTCAGGGTTTGTCCCGGTACTTGTGTTGTACCGTTGAGGTCTGTGTCGGTCCTGGACACCCTCACTCATGTGCTTAAGTTGTACGTCGGCTGAGGGAAAGACGACAGTAGGACAGCGACTTGTGAGAGTTTGTGTTTGATCGCTTGTAGCGCGATCATAGTGGGGGTGCGGAACCAGTAGTCGACACTGGTCCCCAGCTAGTCTTGTTTCCAATGCCTCACTTTAGGGAGCTTAGGCCAGGGTCCCTAAGGGTGCCAGGCATGGGCCTGCAGGGTGTGTGACCTGTAGGTGTTGTCACGCCCCAACGCGGAACATCGGAGCGCGAGGCAGTTGCAAGAAAAAGGTATAGAGCGTATACTAGACATCAAACCATCGCACATTGAATAATACTAAAGCAAATCTTTCTCATTAATAACTTTTCAAATGTCTAGTTACAACCACTAATATCAGAGCCATTCTATAGGGCCCATTACATTGCGATAGAAGGAAATAACTAACTAAACTCTAAGATAACGACTCGAGGGCACTACTGGCTTCACTCTTGGTCATTCCCTTCCTCGTGAGTGTATGTGTCTTCCTCGGTCTCACCTGAGAACACAACATCAAATAACGTAGGGTGAGCGATAATGCCAGTAGGACTTAAATCTCAGGCTCAAGCAGGCTTTAAATAATTAACGCATTTAATGGCAGAATCTAAAGATAGCAGGTACAGAGAGTCAAAATATAGCAAGAGATAGCACAACAGGTATCAAGATAGCACAATAGCACGAGATCGGGTATAGTTTCCAAATAGCACAAGTATCGAGTATAGCACGAATAGTAGGATGGCCATAGCACAACTAGCACAAGTATAATAATAGCACGACGAGTATAGCACTTGTTTGTCATTCTAGACAACGAGAGAGTATAGCAGTTTGTGTTTTGATTGTCATATAGATAGTCGAGATAGATAGCACTTGAGTGTAATGCCAAAACACTCTGATCATTTAACTCCAATGGGCACTAGCACTTTCGGGCGCACATCCAGGACCAGATCGGGCACTTTATATATTGTCAGGCATTGGTTATATTGTTTATCTTTAGACAATCAGTCAATGGCCAATATAGAGTACCAAGAAGTAGATGAGAGCACTAGATGAATAGACGAGATTGTAGAGCGAATGTGAATAGACGAGCGAGTAGAGTACAGATGAGCTAGTGGACATTGCACATAATGCGACGAGTAAACAGGTGAGGTGATAGTAACAGTTACACAACACGCGCACGTCGTATCGGCAATTAGGTGGAATTCACGATCTTCCCGCTGGCCATGTTATGCACAAGTCCAAAGGTTCGACGTGATTCAAGGTAAGAGCAAACTTCTAATAGCCACTGGCCATGTTATGTACAACCGGCTCATCGACCATGTGGGAATCATGATCAGAGGAGACTTACGGAGGCCTTGTGCAATGGTTCACTAGTCCGGCGAAAGGAATATCCGACGAGAGTTCACCACAAGCCAAGTAAAGTGTGTATATAAATAGTGTGTCGACATTCTAGAGGAATTCTAGAACAGTGGAGCGTCGATATCGGTATATAAACCGCGCAAGAAACGAATACAAGTCCTTTAAAATAGGGCAATTAACATACTTTTATTGCAATAATTTACCAGATACATTATGAGATATTTTCTACCAAATTTCAGCCACATATGGATGGTTCATGTGTGGGCATGTGTAAGAGAAATCATAGCTAGAAATAAGTCGTGAATATGTATTTTAAATCTCAATGTAGCTCCATTTTTTTTAAAACAAGTTTTTATGGGGGTATAACAGAAATAATTTTTATGGATTTTCATCAAAAACCTGTGAAGGCGACATAGGCCAATGAGGATTGCGACAGGGTAGGCAGATCGCGACATGGGTACTGTCGCGACTGATGAACAGTCCATCCCCACGTAATTTTAAATCAATTACATACTTATTTGGTGATAAACAAAACTCTGTCAAAAGTCCTCTAAACTACATTTCATAAGTCTTATAGTACAGGAAAAGCACCAAGGTCAAACAAGCCACAAAAGGTATGCATTACTTCTCTGAAGCTTTAATCTCTTCAACGTATTATTTCTCTAAGTCCAGAACGATTTCCTTATAAGCATATCGATTTCAAAAGAATTATCATAACGATTTCCCTTCTGGCTGAAAAGTCATGTTGTTTCAATCAAGTCGATATCATAACGATTCTGTAAGTCATCGCAACGACTTCTTCAGAAAGCGTAACGACTTGCTCCCGTAACGATTCTGTAAGTCATCGCAACGACTTCTTCAGAAAGCGTAAGACTTGCTCGCCGTAACGATTCTGTAAGTCATTGCAACGACTTCTTCAGAAAGCGTAACGACTTGCTCGCCGTAACGATTCCATAAGTCATCGTAACGATTCCTTTAGATCTCGTAACGACTTGCTTGTCATAACGACTTCATAAGTCATTGTAACGATTCCTTTAGCCGTAACGACTTGCTGTCATAACGACTTCATAAGTCATCGTAACGATTCCTTTAGAACTCGTAACGACTTGTTTGTCATAACGACCTCAAAGTTATCGTAACGATTCCTTTAGAACTCGTAACAACTTGCTTGTCATAACGACTTCATAAGTCATCGTAACGATTCCTTTAGAACTCGTAAACGACTTTCTTGTCATAACGACTTCATAAGTCATTGTAACGATTCCTTTAGAACTCGTAACGACTTGATTCTCATAACGATTTCATAAGTCATGTTTCCATCAAATAATTGTTACCTTGATTTGAAATACGTTGAATAGTCAAAGTCGTATCTCACCTGTTTGACTACTATGCATTTAATAAAGACTGAACTTATCTCTGCATGCACGCAGAACATATCGTCCATTATCGTGTATTCTCTGCATGTATCTTTTTAGAACGGTAAACTGTCACTACTATATCTATGTTTACTTGCTCTAACGTTGACTGACATCTGGAGATAGTGTTAGATGTCTACCATTAAAGCTCAACCTTTGCAGAACCTTGAAGTTGTACCATCTTACAACGTTGGACATAGAAAGAACTACAAGTCACCTCAGAAGATCTCATCACTTTGCGTGCTCAAAAGAATAAAGACTGTTGACTGGAAGCTTCCACAAATCCTTGTCTAACGTTCACCAAAGCTGTGAGACAACGGCTATCTCATCGACTATATTCAAAATGAAGATATATATACAAGACAAAAGATTTGAAGATAGATATATCGAGGATCAAGAGATAACATCAAGAGAGCAGTCTTTGAAGTCCTCCCAAGAATTCCAGAGCCAGCTTCTTCATTCCATTCCGCCTTGGCTCTTAGCTCCCTGTGCTGTAAGAAAAATCAGAAGAGAGCTAGAATAGTTCTGAGAGAGAGCACCCGTGTAGATCTGTAACTCTCAGTGCTTGTAGCTTCAGATCGAGTTCTGTTAAGCTTGATCTAGGGGCTAGTCAATCCTTTTTCAGATTCCCTTGTTTGTTTCCCTTCGGGTGTGAAGGAAGACCTGGTGGTTTCCAGGGTGGTGTTTTCTTCCTTCAGGAGTGAAGGAAGACCTAGTGGTACCAGGGTGGTGTTCCCTTCGAGTGTGAAGGAAGACCAGCTGAGCTGGGTGTTGTTTCGTCCATAGGGGGACTGTACCCTAGATAGTGGAATCATGGGTTGCTCAGGGACTGGACGTAGGACTCCTAAGGAGAGGAGATCCGAACCAGGATAAATCTGTGTTGTGTGATTGTCTTTTTTGTGTGATTGTTCCTTTTACTAACCATTACTAATCTCTTCCAAGAACGTTTTTGTGTTTGTTTAAGTTCAGGTCTTAACTAAGTAAATATTTTTAAAGACCCATTCACCCCCCCTCTGGGTTCGCCAACGGGCAACAAGTGGTATCAGAGGAGTCTCTTCGACAAAGAACAAGATCCAACGATCTGAAGAGTAAAGATCCATGGCAGCCCAAGGTCACAACGAAGGTCAGTCAGTCAACAGACCTCCCTTGTTCGATGGTGAAGATTATACCTATTGGAAGACAAGAATGGAGTACTTCCTGCAAGGACATGATTATCAAATTTGGTCGATAGTAGAAGAAGGAGATCTTCTGGTAACAAATGAAAAAGCTCAATGGACGGATGAAGACAAGAAAAAATTTCTCTAAATTGTAAAGCCAAGAGCATGCTGTGTTGTGCGCTAAGTAAGAAAGAATTCAACAGAGTTTCAGCCTGCAAATCCGCAATGGAAATGTGGGAAAAGATCAGAATCACTTATGAAGGCACAGATAAGGTCAAGGAGACAAGAATAGATATTCTTGTAACCCAATATGAGCGATTTCAAATGCAGTCAGGTGAATCCAACCCAAATGTTCAGTAGATTCACAGACATCACTAATGGGTTAGCCGGATTATGAAAAACCTATGAAATGGGAGATATGGTCAGAAAATTCTTAGATCCTTGCCATCCTCATGGACTCCAAAGTAACGGTCATTGAGGAAGCCAATGATCTGAAGAGAATGTCTCTAGAAAATCTAGTTGGGTCACTCATGGCCCATGAGATAAACATGGAGAGATTAGGAGAATCCTCCAGTAGAAAGAAGCAGTCCAATGCGCTCAAAGCTGATGAGGACTCATCTAAAGAATCTTTGGACAATAGTGAGGACAGCAAAGACAGTGATGAAGAAGCCATGCTGTCAAAAAGATTGCAAAGGATCCTGGCCAAGAAGAAAAAGTTCCAGTCCGGTAGGAGGTATTTCAAGAAAAACAAAGATTTCAAGAGACCAGACGGAAAAGATCAGAAGAGAAATGAGCCACTCTGCTACGAGTGCAAGAAGCCAGGACACATGAAGGCTGAGTGTCCAAAGCTCAAGAAGCCAGAGTTTAGAAAGAAGGATAACTCCAAGAAGTCAGAAGTACAAGAAGAAAGCCATGGCAGCTGCATGGGAAAACAGCAGTGACTCAGACGGTGAGTCAAGCTGCAGCAGTGATGAAGAAGAAGCCAACCTGGCTTTTATGGCAAATACCGAGGATAAGGTCAACACTCGAGCATCCAAATGGTATTTGGACAGGGATGCTCAAGGCACACTGTCAGGAAATCAGAAGCTTTTCACCCTCCTCCAAAATGAAGAAGGGATAGTCACCTATGGAGATAATGGGAAAGGCACAGTAGTAGGCAGCGGGTCTGTAAACAACAAAGGAAAAACAGTCATTGAAGATGTATTATTGGTCAAAGGATTGAAGCACAATCTAATTAGCATTAGTCAGCTGTGCGACAGAGGCCATCAAATCAAGTTTCAAGAGTCTAGGTGTAGCATACTGAAGGATGGAGAAATCATCTTTGAAGCTAATAGAGAAAAGAATTTGTATGTACTCTACCTTGAAGAACTCAAAGAGCAAAACGTTTGTCTGGCAGCTAGTAAAGACAAGACTACTGAATTGTGGCACAGACGTCTTGGACATTGTAGCATAGATGGCATAAGAAAACTTTGAAGAAAAATCTTGTGGAAGGTCTACAAAAGTCAGTGGAAAATTGGAAGGTGTTTGTAAACCTTGTGCTAAAGGAAAGCATACCAAGAGCTCCTTCAAGTCAAAAACCGTGGTAACCACCTCAAAACCCTTAGAACTCCTACATATGGATCTATTTAGGGCAATGAGGACTACCAGTCTTGGAGGAAAGAACTTCGGATTTGTCATAGTTGATGACTATTCAAGATTTACATGGGTTTCATTCCTAGAGCATAAAGATGACACTTTCGATAACTTTGTCAGCTTCAGCAAGAAAGTTCAGAAAGATCAAAAGTTCAGTATTGTGTCTATCCGATCAGATCATGGTGGTGAGTTTCAGAATGAAAAGTTTGCTAGATTCTGTGAGAGTCAAGGAATTGAGCACAACTTCTCAGCACCAAGAACACCACAGCAAAATGGCATTGCCGAGAGAAAGAATAGAACCCTACTGGATATGGCGAGAACTATGCTCTCAGAATATGATCTGCCAAGATATTTTTGGGCTGAAGCAGTTAACACAGCAAGCTATATTGTCAACCGAGCAATGATCAGACCAATCCTTAAGAAGACCTCTTATGAACTGTTCAAAGGGAAAAAGCCACAGATCAGCCATCTCAGAACCTTTGGATGTCCATGCTTCATTCACAACAACAAAAAAGGGACATTGGTAAGTTAGATGCCAAATCAGATGAAGGCATCTTCATGGGGTACACTTCTAAACCCAAAGGCTATAGAGTGTTTAATAAACGTACCTTATTGATTGAACAGTCTGTGCACATTATTTTTGATGAAACTAACCCTTCCTTGAGAAAGGAAGTAGATAGTGATAATGATGATGCAGATGAATTGTCCAAGAAACTAAAAGACACATCAATCGAGGACAAGGATGATCCGCCTCTGGAAGAATTACAACAAGAAGAAATCTCTCATGAAACTCTTCCAAAGGAGTGGAGATACAAGAGAGATCACCCACCTGAAAACATCATTGGTGATCCATCTGCAGGGGTAAGAACAAGAGGTAATGTGATCCCTTGTGATTATCTTGCATTTGTATCTCAAATAGAGCCTAAGACAGTCAGTGAAGCTCTTACTGATGAATCTTGGATATTGGCCATGCAAGATGAACTGAATCAGTTCAAGAGAAACCAAGTATGGTCACTTGTTCCTAGACCGTCAGATCATCCAGTTATTGGCACCAAATGGGTGTTCAGAAATAAACTAGATGAATCTGGTGCAATCTTAAGAAACAAGGCTAGACTGGTAGCTCAAGGCTATTCTCAAGAGGAAGACATAGATTTTGATGAAACCTATGCACCTGTAGCTAGACTTGAGGCCATCAGAATATTGTTAGCTTACGCATCTGCTCTAGATTTAAAATTATTTCAAATGGATGTTAAATCTGCCTTTTTAAATGGATTTATAAAATAAGAAGTTTATGTGGAACAACCGCCGGTTTTGATGATATAGACTTTCCGAATCATGTTTTTAAATTGCATAAGGCTTTGTATGGTTTAAAGCAAGCACCTAGAGCCTGGTATGAGAGGCTTAGCTCTTTTCTCTTAAAACATGGTTTCCGTAGAGGTCAAGTAGATAGCACTCTTTTATAAAAACAAAAGTTAAACACATATTGTTGGTTCAAATTTATGTGGATGACATCATCTTTGGATCTACTGATGAATCCCTGTGCAAGATTTGATTTTAAAAATTAATGCAGGGAGAATTTGAGATGAGTATGATGGGGGAGCTCAACTACTTCCTTGGACTTCAAATCAAACAAGGAAAGGAAGGAACTCACATCTGTCAAGGAAAGTACACCAAAGAACTGTTGAAGAAGTTTGGATTTGATATCACCAAGCCACTGTCAACACCAATGGGTACATCAACCAGGATGGACAGTGACAAGGATGGTAAGAAAGTAGATCAAAAGGTCTACAGAGGTATGATAGGTTCATTACTTTATTTAACCGCCAGTAGACCTGACATATTATTTAGTGTATGCATGTGTGCTAGATATCAAGCAGACCCTAGAGAGTCTCATTTAATTTCTGTAAAAAGAATATTTAGATATTTAGCCAGAACTCATGATTTAGGTCTATGGTATCCAAAATCTTGTGAAATAAATTTAGTAGGATATTCTGATGCTGACTACGCTGGATGCAAAGTAGATAGAAAGAGCACCAGTGGTTGTTGTCAGTTTCTTGCAGGGTGTTTAATATCATGGTCCTCAAAGAAACAAAATTCAGTAGCACTGTCTACAGCTGAGGCTGAGTATGTAGCTGCTGGAAGTTGTTGTACACAACTCTTATGGATAAAGCAACAACTTGAGGATTTTGGACTCAAAATCAAGTCAATTACTGCTATGCGACAACACCAGTGCTATCAACCTCACAAAAATCCAATTCAGCATTCCAAGACCAAACACATTGAGGTTAGATACCATTTTATTCGTGATCATGTAGCTAATGGCAATATTGAAATATCCTTTATTGATACAAATAATCAGTTAGCAGACATTTTCACAAAGGCCCTACCTGAAGAGAGATTTACATCTCTTAGAAGGGAGTTAGGCATGTGTATTTTGTGAAAAGATCTTCTTTTAAAACTGATATAAAGAATTTCAGAATTTAAATAAGTTCTCTCTCTCTCTTTTTAAAGTGAAAAGACTTCGAATACATCTGTTTAAGCGCTCCTTTCAGTTAAGCTAAAGTCGTTCGAGGCGGTCAACCTCGTTTGTCGCTTTCTGTCGCCTCACCTTTTGGAGCATTTATTTCTTTTAAAAATCAATGCGATAACGATTCCTCTTCTTCGTTCACCTTTTTTTTTTTCTTTCGTCCCGTCGCATGAGCCGATGCCCTAGCGACTCACACCTCCATTCTCTGCAAGTCTGAAGCTTTCTTCTTCTTCCCACAAAATTCTTGAGGATTCCTTCTCGTCTCCTTCCTCCACACCCTTCAGAACTTTTCCCACCTGAATCCATGGCCGCACCAGCTATCGCCGGCAGTCTGGGTGGCTACAGCGCCGAATTTCTCACTCCTGAGCAGCAGAGCTTTCACCTTTGTGAAGACAAGCTCTGTGTCATAAAGAAGTAGATTGAAGATCTGAAGAAGAATGGAATGAGCAGCATAGTCGAGAAGCTCAACCAGATGCAGTGGAAGGGCGTTACCACTTACTCAGAGGTTAGTTATCCGGACTTGGCAAAGGCATTCTACGTTTGCTTAAGAACAGAGGCAGATGGGTCCCTTGTCTCTTCGGTAAAGGGCACCCTGATCAAAAAGACCCTGAGCTACTAAGAATGTTGTTTGAGGTGAAAACATCAGGCTTTAGTGGAGTTCACACTGAGGACGCTCAAGAGAAGGGTTGGGAATTGTAGGGCCGGGCTTCAAATTGAGGGAAGGCAAACTTGATATAAATCAGCTGAATGCCTTCAATCGCCTCCTTCACTTCATTGTTTGTCAGATTTTGGTTCCCAGAAGTGCAACCTTCTCATCTTGCACTAAGGCCGATTCTGACCTAATGTTCTGGGCCATTCAAAATAAGGAGATCAATATGGCCGCAGTAATAATGGAAAGAATGAAATTTGCCAGTGAACCAATTTGGGACACCAAGAGCAAGCTGAATGTGTCACTGCCATATGCCCATTTACTTACCAAGATTTTCAAACACTTCGGTGTTGATCTCTCTGGGGCAGTTGTAGAGAAAATGGGCCATGCTATCAGGTCCAGAAATTGAAGAAGAGTGGCTTCTCTGTAGTCAATGGGGTCTGGTCCAAGGCCTCAGTTGCTGAAGGCGAAGTTTACATTGGCGATGCTTCAGGTGCTCACCATCAGATGGAATCAGCTGTTGAGATGTCAGAATTGCCAATGGAATCAGTTTCTGTTCCAACCTTTGTAGCAGCCAGAGCAGCAGGGCATCTATGGCCGAAAATCAGTCAGAGGTTGCAGTAGAAGAAGAAGAGAAAGGCTGTCAGCAGCAGCTCTAGGAATTCCAGAAGTGCCAGCTGGAGTTTGTGCCGAAAGAAGAATTAAGGATATTCTTCCAGAAGATATTATGCCAGTTACAGAGGAGACTGTGGCATCAGGTCACCTTGTTGAAGAGGTTCCACTAGAGGAAGAGCACCCAATTTTTCAGGGTGACTCTGTGATGATGGATGCTCCTTGTCAGGGGGAGTCAGTACCTGTTGAAGAAGATGCTCAAATTGAGGGGGAGCAATTACAAGAAACAACAGCAGAAAACCTCCAACCAGTGGTCATCAGGAGGAATGCACAGAGATTCTCCAACTTAGATAAAGATAAGGGGAGACCGCTAGCTCCTCAAGTTATGATGAAGATGATGATCAACCTCCTCCAGCCAAAGAGGGCAAGAAGAAAGACAAGAGACTGCACCTGAAGTACCTCTCTTAGCTGACACACCTTTTGAAAGGCAGGTCAAACAGAAAATAGTCATTAACTTGAAACCTGTGATGAGAGGCTGGATGTGCAAGGTGAACTGCTATGTTCACTCCAATCAGATGTGAATTCTATTTTTCTGAGCCAGGCTTCAGCACGCAACGAGTATGTTCAGATTCGCAATGCTATGAAGTGGTTCAATCAAGAGATGGGCACCATGAAGAGCATGATCTCTGAAATCTTTACAGCAGTTGGAGCTCAAGCTCCTTCCCTCTAGCAGCACCAGCAGAACAGCAACAGCAGCACAAGCAGAAACAACAGCAACAGCAGCACCAGCAGCAACAGCAGCAGCACAAGCAGAAACAGCAGCAACAGCAGCCCAGTAGAAGCAGCCGATGCAGTTCAGGCAGCAGCAGAGGCTGAAGTACCAGGGCCATCAGGGCCAACTGTGATGGAATCAAGGCCATCAGGCCAGAAGTGTTGGATTCTGTGCAATCTTTGCCTGAAGAAGTGGTCTCAGATCCATTGCCCCCTGCTCCCTCTTCCACCCACACTCCTTTTCCCCCATCTCCACCCACAGCCTCCACAGCTCCACCTGCTCCACCTCCTTTCAAAAGACCTAGATCCAGACCTATTTCTTCTCCCACACCTTTTCCTTCTCCTAATACTTCATCTTCCCCTGCTTCCTCCACTTCTCATCTTCCTTCCTCTCCTAGCTTTGAGGCCCCTCCAGCATCCTCAACTGGAGCCTCATCCTCTTCTGGTCCTTCTTCAATACCAGAAGTAGGCATTTCTACCTCTGATGATTTCCTTCACCCTTCTGCACCTCCCTCCTTTATCACTATTATTCCTAGGAGTGCTCAAATCAACTCTCCTGTTCTTACCGAAATTAAGGATGAGTTTGAAGAAGCTATCCTTAGGTCTGTGCTAAAGGTAGGAGATCACCTTTCCAAGACAGACTCCTCCAGTACTGTCTCCAAGAAAAGAAAACTCAATTCCTCCGACACTCCTCTATACCCTCCTTTGTGGTTTTCTCTTACAGTGACAAACAAGCATACATCACTGTACAAAGAGTATCTACAAAAGGTTGTCTTTGCCACCCTTGTCAACCTCCCTTTTCTCAACCTCTCTGACCACCTTGAAGTCATTCTTCCTTACACTCCTCTTTCCAAAACCGAAAAATCCATATCTTTTCCTCTGCCCATTCCAAGACTGAGGAGCAATGGCTAGATCTCAAAAAGATCTTTTCAATCGCTTTCTTCAGGCTAAGGCAGCCAGATTTCCTCCCAGGGATCACTCTTTGACCCTTTCTGAGTGGTTTAAATTTCATCACCAGAACACCTGGGCTTCTTTTATCCAGAAGGAAATCAAGATGATCAGGCACTTTCAGATGTTCAATAACTACAGGTATCTCAACAGATTACCTGAAGTTCAGTTAAGCCAATTCAAGCGAGCCATCAAGGTCCTATCCAGCTCTGGGCACTCTGAAGCAGTGAGAGTGGATTTTGCCACACTCCATTTGTCTAAAGAGATCCTCTTGCCTCAGATTCACTTCCTAATCATGGAGTCTTCTGTTGGATCCATTATCTTTGAACGTTTACAAGGGTCATGGGCAGAATCAAAATTCAGAAAAGTCTCCAAGTTGGTTTTTCCAGATTTCTATTCCGGGAATATCACAGAGGGTTTGTGACATCTGAAGTTCTTGCTCCTATCCTCTCAGAATGTGAAAGGCTAAACTCCTCAGAATGGTCCGAATTGTATTCCTTGTCTGCTCAGCAGTTAGCTCATCTCAATGCTGCTCAGGCCAGGGAAGGAAAAGCCCATGTCTCTCCTGCCACCTTCTTGGACATGAACTCCATCCATCTTGTACTTGATCCCTACAAACTATGGGCTGAAAGATACAAGTGTTTGTAGCTCTACGCCAAGTCCTCAAGGAGAAACAGATTTTCTACCCTGTTACCATGGATCAATTCCTTGCCTGTGCAAGCTTTGGAAAAACCTCCTTCATCCGGTCCTCCATGGATGCTGATGAGTATGCCCAGTTTCTCTCCAAGCAGCGCAGCATCTACCTGTCTCGGATGGCTTCTACCATGGACCAACTTTCTTTATTTCTGATGGAGCTTTTAGGCAATTTTTTGGTAGGCAGGAAGAGCAGGCCTGGGAAGCCATTTCTCATTTTGCCTCTCTCCTCTCTCCTGCATATTATTTGCCTGTACCTCCTCAAGCTTAATGAAACGATTATATCCCTTCTTCTCATTGTCTCTTATTCTTTGTCTCAGTCCTATTTTCTTTTGCTTAATGACAAAAGGGGGAGAAAATACTTACATATTTTAATATACACTTTTTCTGCTTACTTTTAAGAATTGTTAAAATACTGATTAAGTTTTGTCATCACCAAAAAGGGGGAGATTGATGAACAGTCCATCCCCACGTAATTTTAAATCAATTACATACTTATTTTGGTGATAAACAAAACTCTGTCAAAAGTCCTCTAAACTACATTTCATAAGTCTTATAGTACAGAAAAGCACCAAGGTCAAACAAGCCCACAAAGGTATGCATTACTTCTCTGAAGCTTTAATCTCTTCAACGTATTATTTCTCTAAGTCCAGAACGATTTCCTTATAAGCATATCGATTTCAAAAGAATTATCATAACGATTTCCCTTCTGGCTGAAAAGTCATGTTGTTTCAATCAGTCGATATCGTAACGATTCTGTAAGTCATCGCAACGACTTCTTCAGAAAGCGTAACGACTTGCTCGCCCTAACGATTCTGTAAGTCATCGCAACGACTTCTTCAGAAAGCGTAACGACTTGCTCGCCGTAACGATTCTGTAAGTCATCGCAACGACTTCTTCAGAAAGCGTAACAACTTGCTCGCCGTAACGATTCCATAAGTCATCGTAACGATTCCTTTAGATCTCGTAACGACTTCTTGTCATAACGACTTCATAAGTCATTGTAACGATTCTTTAGAACTCGTAACGACTTGCTTGTCATAACGACTTCATAAGTCATCGTAACGATTCCTTTAGAACTCGTAACGACTTGTTTGTCATAACGACCTCATAAGTTATCGTAACGATTCCTTTAGAACTTGTAACGACTTGCTTGTCATAACGACTTCATAAGTCATCGTAACGATTCCTTTAGAACTCGTAACGACTTGCTTGTCATAACGACTTCATAAGTCATTGTAACGATTCCTTTAGAACTCGTAACGACTTGCTTCTCATAACGATTTCATAAGTCATGTTTCCATCAAATAATTGTTTACCTTGATTTGAAATACGTTGAATAGTCAAAGTCGTATCTCACCTGTTGACTGCTATGCATTTATAAAGACTGAACTTATCTCCGCATGCACGCAGAACATATCGTCCATTATCATGTATTCTCTGCATGTATCTTTTTAGAACGGTAAACTGTCACTACTATATCTATGTTTACTTGCTCTAACGTTGACTGACATCTGGAGATAGTGTTAGCTGTCTACCATTAAAGCTCAACCTTTGCAGAACCTTGAAGTTGTACCATCTTACAACGTTGGACATAGAAAGAACTACAGTCACCTCAGAAGATCTCATCACTTTGCGTGCTCAAAAGAACAAAAGACTGTTGACTGGAAGCTTCCACAAATCCTCAGTCTAACGTTCACCAAAGCTGTGAGACAACGGCTATCTCATCGACTATATTCAAAATGAAGATATTATACAAGACAAAAGATTTGAAGATAGATATATCGAGATCAAGAGATAACTCAAGAGAGCAGTCTTTGAAGTCTTCCCAAGAATTCCAGAGCCAGCTTCTTCATTCCATTCCGCCTTGGCTCTTAGCTCCCTGTGCTGTAAGAAAAATTAGAAGAGAGCTAGAATAGTTCTGAGAGAGAGCACCCGTGTAGATCTGTAACTCTCAGTGCTTGTAGCTTCAGATCGAGTTCTGTTAAGCTTGATCTAGGGGCTAGTCATCCTTTTTCAGATTCCCTTGTTTGTTCCCTTCGGGTGTGAAGGAAGACCTAGTGGTTTCCAGCGTGGTTTTCTCTCCCTTTAGGAGTGAAGGAAGACCTGGTGGTACCAGGGTGTTGTGTTCCCTTCGAGTGTGAAGGAAGACCAGCTGAGCTGGGTGTTTGTTTCGTCCATAGGGGGACTGTACCCTAGATAGTGGAATCCTGAGGTTTGCTCAGGGACTGGACGTAGGACTCCTAAGGAGAGGAGATCCGAACCAGGATAAATATGTGTGTTGTGTGATTGTCTTTTTTGTGTGATTGTCCTTTTACTAACCATTAATACTCTTCCAAGAACGTTTTTGTGTTTGTTTAAGTTCAGGTCTTAACTAAGTAAATATTTTTAAAGACCCATTCACCCCCCTCTGGGTTCGCCAACCGGGCAACAGCGACGGCCTTGTGAACGCGACAAAGGCGGGAAAGGGTCGCGACAGGACAGGCACAGGATTGCGACGGCTCACCTGTCGCTTTCTAAATGCGACGGGTAGGCTGTCGCAATCAGACCTCAGAAGGCGACATATCGGGCAGTCGCGATCTGGTGGTCTGCGCCTGACTCTGACAGGAGTCAAACCAGACATTGGATTTCGGACCAGAACATTCAAATTTTGATACAGGGTTGTTTAGAAAATCATAACTAATTATATACAAGATGAAAAATCACGAAACTAGTGGCAAATGAAACTAGACATAAGAGAGTACTTCCAGTAAATAGGAATTAGAAAGAGAGCAGGGTTTGAACATGGTTTGAGCATGAACAATAACGCGTAATATAGAACATGACACAGAGAGCAAGATTGATTTAATTCGAGCAACATGCTCAACAAAAATTAGGGCTTTCAGGGCAAAGATGCCTAACATGCATCAGTTCCTACAATAAAAATTTCGTAGCATGGGATTGGGTATACAAGGAGATCAAGAAGGGTTCGGGGTCATATAAGTTGCAGAACATGAAAAATCAAGAACTAAAGATATGCTCGATGAAAAATTATGAAACTTGAGGGTTTCGTTCCTGATAGATGAGACCCTACAGAAAAAGTTTCATCTTTTATGCTTGTGAGAATGCCTACCTTGGACTCGATTTGTCTTCTAGGGCTTAGAACTCCAAGAACGAGGAAGAAGCTTCAAGAACTCCTTCTCCCCACGAGATCCTCTCCTCCTTGGCTCTTCTCCAAGTCCAACAACCTTGGCAATGAGCTAGGGTCGGCCAAGAGGGTTTAAGAGGTGTATTTATATAAATACAAGTTCCTATTCCTACTACTACTCAAATTCCTCTTAATTCCGAGATTTCATAACTCCACCTTTCCTCTCTTGCTTTCCAATCTCTAATTGGGTTAGGATAGTATCTAAATTCGTGCTAGACTATATGGGGTAGTTTAGGAATCCAATTCCAACTCTAATTGCCACTTTTATTGCTTTATAACCCCTTTCCAATTATGATTTAATTAAACTCCGAATTTATGGTATTTTCTTATTATTCTACCCTTGCAAATTCATATTTTTGACCCAATAAATTCTAGAGGATCCATTAAGCAAAGCCATTACTCTTTTCCATTAATGGGTTTTATTTAATGCTCTTTTCGTTTAAATATCCATTAGCTAGGTTTTAATTCTTTATTTAAATTTTTATTTATTTTTTCGCAAAAATTCAGGTTGCTACAGGTGTGGTGTTGGTTGGTCTCCACTGTTCTTTGGCTTGTGCTTGTGGAGCGGCAGTTGGACCTTTCGGACTGAGAGGTAGTTCTTGTGTTGTGTTGTCCGGGTTGGATACTGGCGTCATGAACCAGTAGTCTGTTCTCATGTGGCGGCGTCATTCCTTTCCGACTCGTGCTTTGCTACTGGTTGTAGTGTGTGTTTAATGGCTTGTTGGTTGGGGTTTTACCCGTTGAGGTGTGTCCTGGTGTTGGCACGGTTGTAGTTGTGGTTGGTGAGCGGAGACTCACTAGTTGTGGTTTGACTTGTGGTGTGCCTCGTCGTTGGCACAGTTGTGTCAAGGTTTTGCCCGTGGTGGCATGCTTTGTGGTGGCACTAGTTTGGTTGTGGTTTTCGTGGTGGTACCTCGTGGTAGTAGTACCTATACGTCTTTTCAGGTGTTGAGGTGGAGGCCGTGTGGTGTGACCTTCCACTGTTGTGTTTTACCCTTCCTGGGGTAAACTTCCGATTATGGTTTCAGTGCGTGATGGACTGGCATCATTGTAGCCCGTCCTTCTACCTTGTGTGTGGCTCCCGACATATTGTGGTCTGGGGGTATAATGGGCTAGCTCTTGGTCAGCGGTTCTGCTACCCGTGTGTTTGGGGTTCGCCTGTGAAGCTTGTAGCCTCGGCAGTGGTTGCCTGTATGGCTTGTAGCTTAAGCGACAGTCGTTGAAATAATGTGCCTGTAAGGCTTGCGGCCTAGGCATTTCAGTTGTTGAGCGAACTAGTAGTGCTATGCTAGTCCTGTGGTTCCTCTTTCTTTCCGAGGAATATGTTTTTTTATGATTTACTATTTAAGTTGTTATTTATAAATGTTGTGAGCATGATATGGTTGGCTATTTGAGTTGCCAGTGAGACCCTCTGGGGTTGAGGTTCTTCAGTGTTGCATGTTGTTTTGGGTGGTCCCCTACTGAGCCTGTGACTTGTTGAGGCTCACTCTCCTACAGTTCTTTTCAGGGCTTGTCACTTGTGTGGCTTGTGGAGATGTTGTGGCAGACTTGTACCACCAGCTAGGGCTGTTCATAATTCGGTTCAAACCGAAAAACCGAACCGAAACGGCCAATTCGGTTCGGTTCGGTTCGGGTGAGAAGTCCCATGGTTCATTTCGGTTTTGCACAATGAAATCGAATGAACCGAAATATATAATAAATATTTAAAATAATAAATATAACATAAAAGAGCGTCTAGCCCAGTGGGCTAGCGCGCTGTTTTCTATTGGGGCGGTCCTGGGTTCGAAACCCAGGACCGCCCCGCGCCTGGTATTAGAAGGTATTTTTTTTTTTAACCCAGGACCGCCCCGCGCCAAGGATGTTTCTTTGTTTTCGGTTCAAACCGAACCGGTTCGGTTCGGTTCGGTTTGATAAATTTCGGTTCGGTTTCCTCAAAAAAGAGGTCCAACCGAACCGAACCGAACCGTGAACAGCCCTACCACCAGCAGTTGACTTGTAGTCGTGTTGTGTGAGTTTGTGCTCCCTCGGGTATGCCCCAGGTAGTTGTACTTTTTAATTGGACATGTAATAATGTATCGGGACAGTTGTAAATTGTTATATGCATGTATGAACACATGTACTTCTTGTGTCTTATATGTAGTTGTTGTCTTTTATATTCTTACTGGACACTTGTGTGAGATATCCCTTGCGAGACTTCGGTCCATTCGCGGGTGGTGGATCTGGATATGGAGCCTTATTGGGCATAAGTATCCAGGGCCGTCAAAGCTCCCCTCCCCTTGAAGTATGATTCTCATGGTTTATGGGGTGGTGGTGAGAGATCCATGCTTCGTTGTTGGTGAGGTTCTCATTGAGGGTAGAATATCTCTTTTAATCCAGATTCGAGGGATTTAAGGTGGTTTGAACCATTTACTACTTATTAGAGCTTCCTATGTTCCCCTTCTCTGGATGGCATCATTTTGTGGGCTTTTTGGGGTAATCCTCGGGAAGACCACGCGAGACCCCCTCTGTCTAATGTCGCGATCGGTCGCCAGACCACAATGGTGTCACGCCATATGCCTTGACCGTGATAGGCTCTTGCCATCATGGCAGACCTGGGCGACGCGACAACATCACGGTGGGCCTGGGCAACGCGACAACATCATGGCGGGCCTAGGCGACGCGAAAACATTGTGGCGGGCCTGGGCGATGCGATAGCAGACAAAAGACAGGTAAGTTCATATGAAGTCTATTTTTCATCGAATCTTTGCCTATTCTTAGTTCTTTCTGTACCTATGGCACGAGTGCTATTTTCTAGTAAGGTCCTACACTATTCATTCGCCTAGTTCTATGCACCTGAGGGTTTGTCCCGCGAGTGGTTGTTACCGTTACTGGGACCCCCATCCCCGTGCACCTGTTTGAGGGAGTGCTCCAAGCCACTAGCGTGCTCGAGTCACTGACATTGGTAGCAGAGGGGAAAATTGTTGTTAGGACAACCACGTTGAGTCATTTGCAGAGCTCTCGTGGTCAGTCTGGGATGTCGAGGTTGTTTGGAGTTCATCCCAGTGCAAGCTAGACAGTCCTTCTTCTCACTGCCTCGCTTTTGGTGGCCCCGGAACCATCTAGAGAGGTTAGGCATGGGACCATAGTCTGGCTAGACTATGATGGTTAATGTTGTGGTTACTTTGTGTTCCTTTGTTCAGGCAGGGTCCCCTTGTCTGCGTTCACAGTCCTGTGGTGGTCACGACGTGCAGGTCACACAGATTTACCGGCCGTGTTGAGTTTTCCGTGCTGTAGTTGGTTAGATTGTTTTCCTTCCGCTCTTACCCATGGTGGAATAGAATATATATAAACTACTATCATTTAATTATTATATTATATTCTTCTGTTAGAGCCAGTTGGCGATTGGTAGTCCATACTGAGCTTTTTTGTGAAGCTCATTCCCTCCTTTTCTAGGTGAGACTTCCCAGCAGTGGCAGGGTGCACGTCGAGTAGAGGAGGCGGAGCGTTAGTCATCAGCCAAGCAACTAGTAGCTATCTTTCCCCTTCCGTTTGTACTTCACCCTCGGGGTATACCCCTTAAGAGTTCTATCTTTCCCTTTTCCCTTACTTGTACTCATTGTGTGTTGGGACTGTACCTAGAGCGATACACTATACTCTCGCTCTCTCCTTCTGCTTCCGCGTACACTTCTAGTTCAGTGGTTGACATTTATTTCCTTTACTTATGTTGTTGACTAGGGAGCTGATGGAGAAGTAGGGAGAGTCAGATATGCCAGTGCCAGTTGAGGTTCAATAGGATGAGTCAACAAAGGATCTATTCCATTGGAGTTTCTACCCTCAGTTACGTGTACCTTTAGTCCATCATCCATCTAATATCCCATGGACTGTATATTAGGCATGGTTCAATTAGGCCTATACGGAATCCATCTGAGTCTCACTCTTATTGAATTCTCCTAAAGAACTCCTTCTCTCAATCTGATTGACCATGGCCAGTGATTTGCCTAAGTAAGATTGCAAGAGATATTCCTCTCATGATAACGAGAGTGGATGATCCTTTATTGACTCACAGTTGCCTTCGTAAGGTTGGCTACCATTCCCAATAACTGATTGTACTAGATCTAGAACTTCTAGACCTATAAGTCCGACATTAAATAATGGAGTACTCAAATAAGCACCAATGGTGTCTCAAGTCAAAGAAGCAGTTACATATTGGGACCACAAAATCGCTATCTGATAATTACGTATCATCAACCATATAACATTCTAAGAGTAGTTATTCAGTGAACTCTGTTGAGTTAATTGTGCGCACATACACTGTTTCAATATGTTTAATGATAAATAAATCATGTGTGACTTGATGATAACACAAGAAGCTTACTTGATTGAACTGATGTGTTGACACTGACTCACATGTCGACACACACTGTGGACATGAAGTCATGGCCCTTAACTAGTAAAGAATGTTTCACTTTGATTCATAAACTTTGTTAAGGACATCTAAGTTGATGACACTTGATTGTAGGAAAATACATTATTCAAGGCAATGCACAATACCAAGCTCTATCTGAAGTTGAAGAGATTTAGGAAGTTCCACAGTAGTTGTCGACAACCACAGACTTGTCTGTCGACAACTAGAAGCAACCCACAACACCAAGCTCTGGAAAAATTCAGTTAAGCAGTAACTGTCGACAACCAGGATGTGTTTATCGACACTAGTGATATCCCTCATCAACAAGCTTCTGGAAAAATCAAGTAAGCAGTAGTTGTCGACAACCAGGATGTGTCTGTCAACAGCCCAACTAAACAATCAAGGATTCAGTTCTGGATAGAGAATTTGCGACAGTAGATGTCGACAACCTTCTTACGTCTGTCGACAACCGCCGTCCCAATGCCAACACATAAGATGCATGTGCTTTTTATTAGGGCATCCTATTCTCATACATACGAATCCCAATGTACGTGTGAGATAGGGCCACCCTATATAAAGACTCCTTTGCCTCTTTTCGGACTAAGGAGCCTCCACACTCTTCCTAAGGCCCAGAAGCAACCAGAGGTAGGCTCCTCAGTGCTCTGCAAAAGCTCCAAGGACCAACAACCAGGAGATTCGTGTAAGGAGATCAAATTGGAGCAATTCGTAATCAGAGCTCAAGCATCCACATCAGTTCATCTGAAATTTGAAGTCAGAAGAATATAGACGAAGAACCTGGAGAATTCGTTCTCTCATCTGTTCTTTCTATACTCTGATTTCTTTCTTTGCACTTCATTTCATCAATTCAGAGTGTGTGCTGGTGAATTGAGCAATCCTTGTGCTTAATTCACATTTGTGTGATCTGATCTGAGAGTCTGAACATCTCAGATCGTGTGTGTTGAACTTGCTGATAAGCAGTTTGGTGTGTGTGTGTGGAAGGTGGATGTCGGTACACAAGTGTGTAATCCGAACCACCTTAAATCTTCGTGTCCTGTGGTTGTGTCTTGCTCCAGTGCTAGATTTTGATAGGCCGATTGATGGTCTTCACTTCCATCACTATTAATTTCGAATTCACATTCTGTACACACCACTGGACTTAATTTCTATCTATGTTCACACCATTTTTCATATCCATCTTAATCTTGAATTTGAGTACTGTTTAATTTTAAATTTGGAGGTAATATATTCAACCCCGCCTTCTAGATTCCCTTTAGAGTAATTCTCCATACTCTTCAATTGGTATCAGAACGAGTTTCTCCAATTTTTCAGTTAAATTGCTTGATCTAATGACAGGAGATTCTGCATGATGAATACTAGTAAGAGATTTTTAGCTGAAGAACACTCAGTGTCCAGGCCTCCATTCTTTGATGGAACTGATTATACTTATTGGAAAAATCGTATACAGGTGTTCCTGAGAGCTCAAGACTATGACTGTGGAAAATTGTGAGCAAAGATCCCTATGAGCTACCTGTTTGTAAGTACACTTAGACAAGGGAGCATATTCGAAGGGCAACTCTGAACTGTAGTGCCATGAACATGATGCAGTGTGATGTGCATCCAAAGTAATATTCAAGAGTGTCCACATGCTCATCTGCAAAGGAGATGTGGGACAAACTAGAACTAATTTATGAAGGTACGTATGAGGTAAGAGTAACCAAAGCTAGCATGCTTGTTTCAGAGTATGAAATGTTTAAATGGAAAAAATGAAGAAACAATCTCAGATATGTTTGGCTCATTTCATGATAATCATTAATGGTCTGAAGAGTTTTAAGAAAGAATACAGTGAAAGTAACTTAGTAAGGAAGATACTTCGATCTCTTCCATATGCTTGGCACACTAAGGCCACTGTCATTGAAGATTCTAAAGATTTATCAACAATGCAATTAGATGAGTTGATAGGATCTTTAATGACCTATGAGATTAATCTGAAAAGAAAAGAATATGATATCATTAAAAAAAATCAATTGCATTGAAAGCTTCAGGTAAAGCCTCATCTAGTTCTAAAAATGAAGTTGAAAAAGATAAAAATGAAACGTCTAGTGAAACTGACAATGATGAGATGGCCATGCTACTAGACATTTTAGAAAAATTCACAAATTCAGAAAGAAGGGCAAGGTAATTTCAAAACTCTTCCTAAGAAAGATTTTTCAAACAAGCTTGACTCTAACAAAAAGAATGACATAATTGTTTGTTGAATGCAAAATACAGGGGCATATGAGAGGTGAATGCCTAGAGCTCAAGAAGAAGTTTGCATACAAGAGCCTCAAGTGATGACACTAGTGAGGTAATTCCTCTTTTGAAAGCTATACTATTGAAATGTGGAAGAGGCTTACACTGTATTGTTTGAAAAATTTTGTGATTATCGCTCTGAAAATAAGCCTTAAGAAGAAAATCAATAATCTTGTGCATAACTCAAATGTAGATGAGCAAATTGAATTTCTGAACAGAGAAGTGAATCTATTGAAAATGAAAAGAAATTTTCCATGTTGAACTTGATTGTGTGAAAAATAAACTTTAGGAGAGCGAAAAAGAAAAACAAGTTCTAAATGAATCTTGTGAAAAACTTCAAAATGAGAATCAAGAAATTCAGAAGAAAATGGAAGAAGCACAAAAAGAACTGAAAGATAAGAATAAAACCTTATAAAGGTTTGTGAAAGACAAAGAAAATCTTGATGCTGTGTTAGGAGTCAAAACAAACACAACAAAACATGGATTGAGATTCCAAAATGAAAAACAGAAGAAGTTTGGACAAACACTGATTACATCATTTGTTCATAACAATCAACTGCAAAAAAGCAAGTTTATCTCAAAAACAAGGATTTGAATGAACAGAAAACAAGCAAAGAATTGGACTTGTCGACAAGTGAGATTGCCTATCGACAGGTATTCACATCAGAATTTTAATTGTTGACTAGCACGACAGTATGTCGACAGATCAAGACTAACAAGGCACTATGGTGAACAAACACTGCAAATCAATAGAAATTCACATGTGCAGAATAGCAACAAGAAAATCTCAAGAAATCAAACCCCAACATGTGACTATTGCAAAAAACTTGGCCACACTGAGTTACATTGCTAGCATAAATTGAGTATGATGAAATGCAAACAAATGTGGATACCTAAGCATTTACTTTCTAGTGTGGATGAAAGCATGGGACCCAAAGTAATTGGATACAAAATTTCTCTTTTGATTTGTTTTTTTAGGATGTCTAGCAGCCCAAAATCAAAATAAGTGGTATCTGGAGAGTGGCTGCTCAAGTCACATGACGGGAGACAAAAAGAAATTGTGGTTGATTTTTGAAAGCGATGGTGGTCAAGTCATTTTGGAGGTAACAATAAGGGCCAGATTATTGGCACAGGTAAGGTAGGTATGGATGCTTCTAACTGTAGCACCCCGAAAATTTAGTGATTTAAAGTTTTAATAAATGGGAATAAATAATTTCCATAATATCGGAGTATTTAAAACATATGTACCACTATTGTACATGCAAGAACACATCGGAAAATTCTATGAAAATTATAAATCACCCCAAACATTATTTCTAAATGTTCCACGAAGAAATTCATGCAACGAAAAATCCAATTGATCAAGTGTACGTCACATTGTGACAAATTATCCAAATTAGGAAACTAGGTCGGAAAACCGTTAACACGGAAATGCGACACGACCATAAAATTAAATAAAAATGTTGGAGAGACTTCCACATTATATATTGATGACCCATTATCAGAATTGGGCTAATGGGCAACATTTGGCCCAAAATCAATGAAGCAAGAAAATGCATGGAAATTCGCAATCCTAAATAAGCTGAAAATGGAAGGAGGCAATTAGGGTATAATGGGATGCAATTATGCTCTCTTGGCAACCCAAATTCATGCCTAGCCATCCTTGGAGGTTTCTTGATGGCCAAGACACTCCATGAGGGAAGAGATCTTCAAAACATGGAAGGGGGCATGCAAAAACCGCAACTCTTCCTTCCTTGTTGCAATATGACTTCCAAAGCCATAGATGCATAATACTCTCCACCAAACCCTAGGGGACGAGTTTTACATCTTGTTGGGGTCGTGTGGAGGAATTCTTGGCAGCTGGGGAGCAAGAGATCGAGCACACCAAGCCCTTCTTCTTCCCCATTGCGTCTGCTTCGACCTGTGCAAACAGTCAACTTGGAGTCGACCAAAGGTAGGCCAAACTTAAACCACATCATTCAAGACTTATACCCCTAGAAAAGAGTCAATCCTAGTTCCTAACCCAACAAGAATACCTAATTTTCATGCAATAGGTCGGGCGTATTAGGCGTTCTCTAACAAGTGTTCTGAACAAGGACTGTCTGGAGAATGAAACTTGTTTGCCCCAGAAGGTAGGTTTTCTCAGGCCAAACTTTAACAAATCATATATCAGTGTAGAGCATTGAGTCTGGTTTCATTTCCAATTGGTTTCATCAAATTCCAATGAGTACATCTTGAGTTATAAGCGTTTTGCCAAAGCCGCGCATGTTAGGGACTTTTTACGTTCATGTCAATTTATCGTGCATCCTGAGCTATTTTAAATTATTTAAAAATCATAGTTCTCTTCTACTCCATGTTCCCAACAACTTTCATGTTGACATGTTTGTCCCAAGAGCCCTAGTTTAGAAGATATAAGCATTGCATAGACCGAGCACCTGTTCCTGCATTTTTCTGCGTTTTCGTGTTGATATCTGAACCGCGTCTGGTCCAGGCGACGCGATTCCAGCGCCTGGTATCGCATCGACCTTGGCCGACGTGATTCAACAAAAGACATCCGTGAGACCCGACGTGATTCTCACGCTGACCAGTCAAAGGCCCGCGTGAGACTACGCGCCGCGTGGGAGTCTATGCCTGTCTGAACCGCGGCGGGATCCCCCGATGCGATTCAGGCGGTTTTCCTGCCTATTGCCATATTTAAATGATTTCCATGAACGCGTCGGGTTACCTCGACTCGATTCACATCAAATGGCGCCAGGTAGGCCAACGTGATTTACCTTCTTCACGGTTTCGTATGTTTTGACTGTGCACTACGTTATGAAGTGCGTCCACTGTGTAGACGCGTATTTCCAGCTTACCCGAGGACTGTTTACATGGTATCAAGTGTATGATTTGCATGTCTTGGTTCTGATCATCATGAGGACTGTTTAATGGCCTAAAAGTAATTAACCCATTTAAAAGCTATAATTACACGAACGTCATTCTAATTGCTCTCTTAATGATGTGACCATTCATGCAACTAGTGAATTACTCCTCTTATTGTTCTAGCTTATTAAAATGATAATTGTTATCTGAAAATCTTGCAAACAATGTTTAGTTAAAGTGCATAGTTTCATCTCATGTTATCAGGTTAAGTGCTTTCCGCAAGTTTGAAACCGGTGGATTGTGGATTGAGACACGTGTTCACTACACACTTGCACATCTAGGCAGCCCCTTCTTGGGGATTTGGAAGCTCTCTATCGGTCATTCCGTATCGGTAGACTGGCGACCTTCTCTCTAAGACCTCTGTTAATCTCCGTACTCCGTGGATTCCCTCATGGAGACCGAGTCGGCTGTACCATTGAAGTTCCCTGGAGATAGCATGCACTTCCTCTCTCAACTTGTTCTCGTGAGTGTGATTTATAATCTAGACTTAAGCCATTAATGAAAATAGTGAATTAAAGTATAAATTGTGCTATTATGCTGCCGAAATCATCTCTTGACCATTGTTATCATGGAATCATGTTCACATTACTTATTACTTGTTCTCATCATCATCATGAACATGACATTACACATGCTTACATCTTGAAACTCTCATTGGCCATTATTAATGATTGTGGGTATCTACATTTAAAATTGAAATGAGATGCTGATCGGGCACGGCGAGTGTCCATGGGCTCCAGTCTAGCCCCAATGATGGAGAGTCATAAATTCTGTTAACCATGGGGTATATGATTACTGGTGTTGCATCTGCGCTGGGAGTACTTGTGTGTTATATAACATATCGGGCTTTCTGGTTTCCCCGTCCGCGTGTTGGATGACTGGCCACTAACGCGTCCGGCCTGGGCGACGCGTTAGTGTCACGTCGGAGCTGCCTGACGCGACAGTCATCGTGTCGCAACTACTTGGTGCGTCACGTTCTGGTCGTGCCGGTCAACGGGACATGACAGTGTTCCGCTTTTCGGTCGTCTGATGCATGTCAGAGTGGCAGGTGTGTCAGGGTGACCTGTCAGGTTGTCGCGGCATCCCTGGGGGACGCGTTCTGGTCGCGGTGTGCAGGGTAATCGTGTTAAGGTTGGTAACGCATGCCCCGCCCCGTCACGTCTTGGGGGCCGAAGGCTAAAAGCCTGGCCGGCGCCCTTTCCCCTTCTTTTCCCCTTTCTCTTTTCCCTCCTCCTCTCCGAGGAGGGGAAGCTTTTCCCCCCGTCCCTTCTCCGCCAGTTGGAGCGTGGTGGCACCGGCGGTGGCTCGTGGTGGAGCAGGAGCGGCGTCGTAGAGCGAGGAGGAGGCGGCCGAGCGTCGTAAAGGCCCTCCTTTAGGGTTCGGTTCTTCAAAACCGGTAGGGATTTCTTGTGCCCTTTCCAATCTGGGTGATTGGGAGCCCTCTTGGTTGATTGCCTGCTTTTACAGCTTTCCCCATGCTCCCCTCCTCCTGTGTGGCATGATTGTAGGGTGTGGGCAACCCCGGGATGTAGCATCCCGGCGGTCTGCCTCCCGACTGATGTCACGACCACCGTGCGCGTCGTGACATCAGAGGAGGCGTCGCCCCGGTCGGGTGCGACCTTATCGCGGCTCAGTTGGCTGTCGCGATAAGAGTCATGTCACGACTTGGTTTCCTGTCGCGACAAGCTTGTTGTCGCGACGCGCTTACCTGTCGCAACAGGGTGCTTGTCGCGGTTGCCCCTCCTGTCGCGATGGTATCGTGATGGGCTAGGAGCGTGCGACAGCACCAGGCTTGCCTCGGTATTCTGTGGCCTCGTTGGTGTGTCGGTGTGTGCCCCAGGGCAAGGTTGCCCTTAGGATCTTCTGGTAGGGAACGTGGCAGGTTGCCTCCCGGCGTTCAGTGACCGAAGATGACACCTTCGTGGTCGTGTCCTAGCGGCGGTGCTAGGAGGCTCGCGTCTGTCTAATAATCGATTGTCTGACTGCCAATCAATTATTAGCAGAGCGGTGTTTTCTGTTCTGTTCCGTGGTGTTCTGGGTTCTCGGGCCGTGCCCTGTGTGCCGGCGTTGGCCGACGCCCTTTTGGGGGTTTCTGGATGGGGTGCGTGCGCCTGTGCCTGCTGGGCTTTCTTGGTTACAAGCCAGCTGTGCCGTTTCTGTTGGTGTGCCTCGACTGTTCTCTTTCGCCCGGTGCTTTGCACTTGAGGGCTTGTCCCGTTCAGAGGTTATCTCCATTTCTTGGGACCCCCATCCTTGGGAGCCTGTTGAGGGAGTTCTCCGGGCTACGAGCGTGCTCGAGTTGACAGCCTAGTGTGGCGGACACCAGAGCTGAGGGGAAAATGGTGGTGGGCAGCGGCGTTGAGTCGCTTGTGGAGCTCCCTTAACTGTGTCTGTGTCTTCGAGGTGGTTGAGGCATTTTTACCGGTGCGGACCAGCTAGTCCTTCTTACTGCCTCGCTCTGCGTTGGTTTCGGAGCCGCGTAGGGAAGGTAGGCGTGGGGCCGCAGCTCGGCCAGGCTGCGGTGGTTTTTAGTTGTTCTTTGTGTGAGGCTCACTAGCCTCACTCTACCGGGGAGGTTGTAGGCAGGAGTCAACGGCTGGCTAGCTGGAGGGTGGACGGTGTGTCCTCCTCGCAGCTACCAATGGCGGTGGCTGGGTTGCTCTTACTCTGACGGAATTTCTCACGTTGTTTCTAAGTGAGTCTCGTCGCCCTAGCCTGCACGTGGTTGTAGCCTAGCCGTGTCTAGTGTCGTGGGCTTGGTTGGGTTGGCTTCGTGGGTCGTGTTTAGTGGTTTATGCTCAGCGTGTTCTCTCGGGGTGATTTGTGCAGTCACCCGACCGTTGGTTTGGTAACCCGTTCCTTGGTGCCATCCGTGGTGGCACCAGAGTGTGTAGTTCTTTGACCTTGTGGCGTGTCCAATGTGCAGAGTGGTTCTGCTTGTGGGCCTTCGACCTTGTGGAGGTCCGAGGTAGCCGTGCTGGTGGTGAGACATCTGTCTCACGTGGTTGCTTATGTCTCTCGTGGTGACACCTGATTGTTCCTTCCCGCCTCGTGGAGGTCTGGGATGTTGGTGCTTGTGTCATGAGACTCTGGTCTCACGTGGTTGCTCCGGTGTTCCGTGAGCTTCTCTGTCTCGGCGGGTGCATACCGAGGTGTTGCTTCCACATTGTGTTTGACTCCACTGGTTCTGCGGGAGTCGTGATTGGCCCGACCCTGGTTGTGGGTCGTGGCTTTGCTCTGTTCCGCTACTTTATAGTACTCTACAGTAGGTGTTTTCCCGCTTTACTGCTTTGTAGAGTAGTTTGCTTCCGCTTTGTTGGAGTTCCTGCTTCTCTGGCTAGTAAGGGACTGGTTATCCTACTGAGCCTTGTTCGCAAGGCTCACCCCCACTACTCTCTTCAGGTAGGGACTCGCAGTCGTAGGAGTTCATTGTCGGACGGTCGTGGTGGCAGTTCGTACGCCGTGCAATGCCAGTAGTGTGAGTTGTGAGCGTGAGTGCTCTTGTTCAGTGTGAGTTGAGAGTGGCCTTTTTGCAAGTCCTTGGGGTATGCCCCTTAAGGACTGCACCTTCTTTCTGTACCTGTACTTTTATTTGGGACATGTTGTACATAATTCCCTTATTATTGTACGAACCTTCTGTTATGTTTTTGAATTCATTGCTTATCTCACTGGATTAAATTCTAATCCCTTCCGGATCTTCGGATCCATGGGTGGCGGCATGACCTTCAGGGTCCTTAGCGAGGGTCCGGAGGTCGGGTCGTTATAGTGGTGTCACCCAAGGGTCCAACAAGATTTGTAATGAGTTAATAACTATGGTTGTCCCAAAGAAAGGTACTAGTACGTTGTTGGCCTGTCCGTGTAGAGTTGCTGTTAGGTGACTATTTGGTTCTTTGTTGCAGGTGGCTAGCATTCCAGCAGGGTCCGAGTGTGAGCTGCGGGGAGTGCTGCTGCTGTTGCTGGGTGCGCATGCGACGAGCATGGTCATCTGGTTCGCTCGTGCTGCGGTTGGGTTCGTCGTTGGCCTGCTCGTCTGTGTGGGTGTGTCGCGAAGGCTGAGAGAGCCTACGTGTGGTGTGGCCTTCAACAGTGCAGGGTTGTGGTCTGCGGAGCCAGTCGAAGGTGTCCTTGCCTTGTTGGTTGTCCCCTCTGTTGTTGGGTGTGTGCTGCATTGGTTGTGTGTGTGGTCTTCTGTTTGTGCGCTGTTGTGTGTTGTGCTTTGCTTGGTCGACGTTGTTGCTTGGGCTAAGCAGATGTTCTGTGTGCCGTGTTGCATCGTTGGTTGAGCGTTGCGACACTTGTCTGTGGTTGTTGTCGACCTTAGGCTGGCTAGTTGTGAACTCTGGTGAGGTGCTCCCAGAGTTCTTCTCTATTGGTTCTGGTGGAAGTAAGGTTTCCTCAGAACTGTGTTGTGCTCGTTTATGGTTGTTGTTGCGCTGCTCTCTAGGTTGAGGTGCATCGCTTGGCTGCTTGTGTTCTGGTGATGGTTCCCAGAATTGTTTTGTTGTCCTAGTGATGGTTTCTCTCTCTCTGGACTGCTTCTGTGCTTGTTGAAGTCTCCGCTATGTTACCTCTCTGTTCTGAGGTCTTGATGCTTGGTTGGTTGTGTTGCACTAGCACCTTACTGTGTTGTGCAAATCTTGGTTTGGACTGTTGCGTGCAGTCTGCTTGTCTGCCTCTGGTCAAGGTGAGGGACCTTGACCATGTGTGTGGCCCTGTGTTGGCCGATTCGCCGTGTTGTATGGCTGTTTGGTTGGGCTGCGTTCTGGTGAGGTTCTCCCAGACGGATCTTGGCGCTTTTGGGGGAGTTTCTCCCCAAAGCTGCCTTGTTTTGTTTTGGTCGTCACTGCTCTCTCTCTCTATAGAGATGAGTTGTTGATGTTGCTGGTTGGACTGTCTGTGTTACAGTCTGCTTGGGTGTTGTCGGTCAAGGTGTGGTGCCTTTGACCGTGTGTCTGGCCGTGGTGCGGGCCAGGTTGTCTTCTTGTTCGTTTTCGAGTTTCTCGACTGCACTGGTGGGACTTCATGTGTCCCCGTGGTCGGGTGGTTTGCTTCACTTCTCACACCCTGCATGCTCTCCCAGATGGTGGTCTGGTGACTGCAGTGGGTGTCTGGTTGGCTGTGCCTCTTGGGTGAGTGCTAGCCTTGTGTGATGTTTTCTTCTTTGTGTGAGGAAGAGGCCAGTTGTGTGCCTTCTTCCTCTGCTTTCCGTGGTTGCTCAGGGTGGTGGTGTTCTACCATGGCAATTGGTGTCGTGTTTCACACTGTGGTGACCTTTGTGGGGAAGGTCCCTCCCCTTGAGCTGTCTTTAGGTTGAGCTGGTTGCTCCCCTCGTGTGCATTTGTTTCCTTGTGGCATGATGGGTCATGGTGTACCTATTGTTCGTTTCGTGTTGTGCTATTTTCTGTTTTCTTAACTGGACAATGTAGGGCAACGTGCCCTGTGTTCAGTGTGAGGTGGCACCGGTTTTATTCTATTTGGCTTGCTTGTGCAGGCATTGTTCAGTGTGTGTTTTTGCTTGTGCCTCAGTTGTGCTATGGAGGCACCTGTTGCCATTGGGCGTGTGGCCCTCTCCGCCTGTGGTGGTAGGAGCGGTGCCTTGTGTCTGTGTGCTTCTAAGAGCCAATGTAGTTGTTGCACTCTTGAAGTTGTTGGGTTTTCGCGTGTTTCTCTTGTGGGTCTTTGGTGGAGAGTCCCTTCCTGTTGGCTTTGAGTCGTTCCAGGTTGCGGGTACGATTGCATACTGCACCTTGAGCGTGTTTCTTTTTCGTTGCTTCGTGTCTTGTGCCTTAAGGGTTCGGGGCCGGTGTGGCCTATTCTGCCCTTTTTTTCTTGCGGCTTCTAGCAGGTCTCTTGTGGAGACTCCTTCCTATTAGCCGTGTTTTTCACCGTTGGTGCAACTGTGTTGCATCTTGCCGAGTTTGGTGCTTGTGGTAGCACCATGTGCTTGTGCTCGAGTGGTTTGTTTTTGTGCCGTATAGAGCCTTGGTGCATTGTGTTGTACCTTGGGTGGCTCCTGGTATTTGTGATAGTACCGTGTGTGTGCCGTGTGTATTGATCGTGAGCTTCGTGCGTGATTTCACGAGTTTGCTCAGTGTTCGAGGCATTGACCTTTCCGCCTCTAGAACACTTTGTGCTGGTCCGTGCCTTGTGTTGTATCGTCCCTTGTGGGGTGGCTGCTTTGCCTTGTCTAGGTAGCCCTATCGGTGGTACGCCAGGTCTTGGCCGAGGCCTGTGTCTGGGTTTTCCCTCTCTCTTGGAAGCGAGTGCGTTCAGTTGGGGTACCCTATTTTGGTCTGCGTCCCTCTGAGGTCGACGTTCTATCCTCGACCTCTGCGGTTTTTTCATTGCCTGTGCGGTTTTCCGATGTCTTGGGATGCCTGGCTTTCCCAACCTCTACATCTTCTTTGGTTTTGGCTCTGCCGTGTGCCTGTGAGCGTTTGGTTTTTTTTCATGGCCCCACAGTCGTTGTGTGTCCTTGTCAGACCACGAGGATGATCTGGGTGAGATCTAGTGGTGTCGACGGACACTGCCTTGCTCACCGTGGTTTTCTCCACGTGCGTGTTTTCCGCTTGGTTTTGGGTCACCATTAAGAAACTCTCGTTTGGCCTTGCCGTAGGTGCTAGCTGTTGCTAGTTGTGTGGAGCCATTCAGCGGAGTCTTGTGGATGATCTCTTGGCATTTTCTCGGTTCGCCATCAGTAGCGGTGACCTCTGTCTAGCCACTGGTGACAGAGTGAGTTACTGACCGGTTGGTCTCAACAGCGTGGTCTGTTGAGGGCTCAGTCGTGGTTTCGACTGGCGATTCCAGTGTTTTCTGTCGGTTGTCTGGTTGGACCCTCCCTTTGTGGCGGGGTCGTGGTGGTGACCACCGGGAAGTCGTGGTACGACTTAGTGGTCCCTTTGCACCTGTTGCTTTTCTCCGACCGGGTTTCGCCCTTAATTTCGAGGACGAAATTCTTTTTTTGTTGGATGTATTGTAACATCTCGGGCTTTCTGGTTTCCTCCGTCCGCGTGTTGGATGACTGGCCACTAACGCGTCCGACCTGGGCGACGCATTAGTGTCACGTCGGAGCTGCCCGACGCGACAGTCATCCGTGTCGCGACCACTGGGTGTGTCGCATTCTGGTCACGCCCGGTCAACGGGTCGCGACAGTGTTCCACTTTTCGGTCGTCTGATACCTGTCAGAGTGGCAGGTCTATCAGGGCAACCTATCAGGTTATCGCGGTGTCCCTGGGGGACGCGTTCTGGTCGTGGTGTGCAGAGCCGTCGCGTTAAGGTTGGTAATGCGATGCCCCACCCCGTCTCGTCTTGGGGGCCGAAGGCTAAAAGCCTTGGTCGGCACCCTTTTCCCCTTCTTTTCCCCTTTCTCTTTTCCCTCCTCCACGAGGAGGGGAAGCTTTTCCCTCTCGTCCTTCTCCGCTAGGTTGGATCGTGGTGGCGCCGGCGGCGGCTCGTGGCGGAGCAGGAGTGGCGTCGTGGAGAGAGGAGGAGGCGGCCGGCATCGTGAAGGCCCTCCTTTAGGGTTCGGTTTTTCAAAACTGGTAGGGATTTCTTGTGCCCTTTCCAATCCGGAGGATTGGGAGCCCTCTTGGTTGATTGCCTGCTTTTACAGCTTTCCCCATGCTCCCCTCCCCCTGTGTGGCATGATTGTAGGGTGTGGGCGACCCCAGGATGTAGCATCCCGGCGGTCTGCCTCCCGAATGATGTCGCGACCACCGTGCGCGTCGCGACATCAGAGGAGGCATCGCCCTGGTCGGTGCGACCTTATCACGGCTCAGTTGGCTGTCGCGATAAGAGAGCTGTCGCGACCTAGTTTCCTGTCGCGACAAGCTTGTTGTCGCGACGCGCTTACCTGTCGCAACAGGGTACTTGTCGCGGTTGCCCCTCCTGTCGCGATGGTATCGGGACGGGCTAGGAGGGCGCAATAGCACCAGGCTTGCCTCGGGTGTTTCCGTGGCCTCGTTGGCATGTCGGCATGTGCTCCAGGGCAGGGTTGCCCTTAGGACCTTCTGGTAGGGAATGCGGTAGGTTGCCTCCCGGCGTTCAGTGACCGAAGGTGACACCTTCGTAGCCGTGTCCTAGCGGCGGTGCTAGGAGCTCACGTCTGTCTAATAATCGATTGTCTGACTGCCAATCGATTATTAGCAGAGCGGTGGTTTCTGTTCTGTTCCGTGGTGTTCCGGGTTCTCGGGCCGTGCTGTGTGTGCCGGCATTGGCCGACGGCCCTTCTGGGGGTTTCCGAAAGGGGTGCCGTGCGTGCCTGTGACTACTGAGCTTGTCTTGGTTACAAGCCAGCTGTGCCATTTCTGTTGGTGTGCCCCGCCTGTTCTCTTTCGCCCAGTGTTTTGCACTTGAGGGCTTGTCCCATTCAGAGGTTGTCTCTGTTTCCTGAACCCCCATCCTCGGGAGCCTGTTGAGGGAGTTCTCCGGGCTACGAGCGTGCTCGAGTTGACAGCCTAGTGTGACGGACTCCAGAGCTAAGGGGAAAATGGTGGGGGCAGCGGCGTAGAGTCGCTTGTGGAGCTCCCTTAGCTGTGTCTTGTCCCGATGTTGGGTTCACATTCTAATTAATCAATACAACATGTTTTTGATGATGAACATTGGTGGACATTGATGTGCAATGATGTACAATGCAAAAAAGTGATAAACAATGTGAATTGAGTTTTGAATGCATGAGATCTTCAAACAATAACTTGTCATAACAACTTGGTACAATGCTTGATTTTATGCTCATATATCTCACTAATTATGTCTACTTTGTGAGAGATATACCATGCAAGACATGTGCCAAAAAAACTAGCTTGAAAGATCAAGAAAAAGTCAAAGGACAAGGTACCTGTCGACAGCAAGCAAGGACCTGTCGACAGATACAATCAGTCAGAAAGCAGCAGTTCTGCCAAGGCACTGCTGTCGACAGCAGGAGTTCACCTGTCGACAGATTCAATCAGTCAGAAAGCACAAGTTCTGGAAGGCCTGCGCCTGTCGACAGCAGCAGACCACCTGTCGACAGATGCACACAGTCAGAGCCTTCATCCTTCTGGTTCTTCACAAACTGTCTACGCCTGTCGACAGCAGGTGCAATACCTGTCGACAGACAAACCGAAATCATATTACGGGAAGTTTCGCAAGTTGCCAAACTTAGTGTTTCTATGGAGTACGACTCTCCATATGTTAAACTCATATATAAGCAACCTTTTGCAATAAATCTCGTACACAAGCAGCCTTCAAGCAAAAACCCTAAAGAGTTCTCACAAGAAGCTTTGTTCTGCTGCTCTGCTTCAACTACCGCCCAGAACCAAGAACGAAAGACTCTTGAAGCGGAAGGTGAAGTCCGGACGTCTTGGATTCAAGCATCTACATCAACATCTGGTCTCAAAGTCGAAGCTTGGACTCCAGGAGGACGTTCAGAGGAAGAGTTTGCTTATGGTTTGTTCTTCAACTCTCAAACCCTTCCCTGTTTCGTTCTATTCCATACCTATGTGTGTGTGTGGTGTTTCAAGCGTTTGTTGTGCTTGATACACGTGTGTGTGGTTATCTGATCGTGGGTTCACATCAGATAAACACGTGTGTGAGTTGTAGTTCGTGAACTAGCTCATAAGCAGGTGATTCCGTATGTGTGTGGCCCGTGGATGTAGGATACACGAGTTGTGTATTCCGAACCACGTAAAATCTACGTGTCTCGTGGTTTGCACGGATTTGCGTTAGATGTTGGTAGGCACGACACGTTTATACACGTTTGAGTACTTGCTTATTCGTTTTTTTATCACTCACACACATCCACACACAGTCTGATTATTGCTAACACTTTAATTGTCTGTGCTATTGCAAAAAGAGGGCGTTAAGCTCTTAAATTGTCTGTAATCTATTCAACCCCCCTATCTAGATTACCATTTAGGGAATTCCGCATCTCTTCAATTGGTATCAGAGCTGAGTTTCTCCGATTTACTGCTTTATCTGTTTGATCTTGCGATCAAGAGATTCACGGTCAAATGGAATCTAACAAGGGGTATATGGCCGAGGGACACTCAGTGACCAGGCCACCCTTTTTTTATGGCACTGACTATCCGTATTGGAAAAATCGAATGCGGGTTTTTCTATGCGCACAGATTTCGAACTATGGAAAATAGTCAAAAAGGGAGCATACGTACTGCCTGAGGACGAGGATACCTGGACGAGGACCAAATCTCAAAGGGGACACTCAACTGGAGCGCCCTCAATATGATGCAATGCGCCGTTCACCCAAAGGAGTACTCAAGAGTCTCCACATGCACCTCAGCTAAGGAGATGTGGGACAAGCTTGAGCTCATCTATGAAGGTACGTCCGAGGTAAGAGAATCAAAGGTAAGCATGCTAGTTTCAGAATATGAAATGTTCAAGATGAATAATGATGAAACCATTTCAGACATGTTTTCCAGATTCATGATAATCATAAATGGATTGAAAGGTCTCAAAAGGAATACTCGGAGAGTGACTTGGTGAGGAGATACTTCGGTCTCTTCCATCATCTTGGAACACCAAAGCCACTGTCATTAAGATTCCAAAGACCTCACCAAAATGAAAGTGGATGAATTAATTGGCTCCTTGATGACTTATGAGTTGAATGTTAAAAGAAAAGAAACTGAAGAAATCCTAGGAAGCCACTTTCCTTGAAGGCTTCCAGGAGGACTTCTTCAGTTTCCAAAAAGGAATTAATTCAGGAAAGTGAAGTCAGTGAATCGTCTAGTGAGAGTGACAATGTGCTACTAGTTGATGGCCTTCATCATAATTTGCTTAGCATAAGTCAATTGTGTGATAAAGGTCATAAAATTGTCTTTGAATCCAATTCATGTCAAATTCTTGATAAGGAAACAGGAAGCCTAAAATTTTCTGGAAAAATAATGAATAACATCTACATGGTTGATTTAGATGATCCAGAAAATAACAATTTGTGTCTTGTAGCAAACAAACAGGACGAGCTTACATTGTGGCATCGTAGGCTCGGTCATGCTAGTTACAATGTATTGCATAAGATCATGAGGCTTAAGTTGGTAAGTGGTCTTCCTGAAATCTTCTTTAACAAGAATGAAAATTTTTGTGATGCATGTGCACAGGGAAAACAAACCCGGAAATCCTTCAAATCAAAGGCACCGGTAAGTACTTCCAAAGCTTATGAACTCTTGCACATGGACCTATTTGGACCTACGAGAACACTCCGTCTCAATGACAAGCGTTATGGTTTTGTCATTGTGGATGACTTCTCTAGGTTCACTTGGGTAAAATTCCTGGCTCACAAAAATGAAGCATTACACGTTTTTGAAGAATTTTTCAATAAGATTGAGCACGGAATGTCATAAAATCTGCTCTATCCGCACTGATCACGGGGGAGAATTTGACAATAATTCCTTCTCCGAATTTTGCAGGAACCAAGGTATAGACCACCTATTTTCCTCCCCGAGAACTCCCGAGCAAAATGGAGTTGTGGAGAGGAAGAATAGAACCTTGGTGGAGATGGCTCGTACGCTTCTGGTCGAGAATCAATTAACACGAACCTTTTGGGCAGAAGCGGTAAACACATCTTGCTACATCCTTAACCGAGCCATGGTAAGACCCGTATTCAAGAAAACTCCTTACGAACTTCTGAAAGGTAAGAAACCCACCATTAGGTACTTTAAAGTTTTTTGTTCAAAGGTGTTTATCCATAACAATGATAAAAATGACTTGGACAAGTTTGAAGCCAAAGCGATCAAGGTATTTTTCTTGGATACTCTGAACATTCTAGAGCATATAGGGTGTTCAATCTGAAAACTAGAACTGTGGAAGAAACTCCACATGTCATTTTTGATGAATCTCAAATCAAGCCTAAAATTGTTAATTCCTATAGGTTTGATGACATGGAAGGGACAACACTTGATGAACTTCAAAGAAAAGAAAAAGGAAAAACTCAAGAAGTTTCAAAAGGAAAGAGTGGACTTCTTCGCAGGTACGATGATGAAGATGACGGTGTTTGATCAGAAATCATGATGATGTTCCTGCTGAAGATCCACAACAAGAAGAACAACCTCAAGATGAAAGTCCTCCAGCCACCCCTTCTCTAGAATATCCTCCTCAATTGCAAGATCAACCCGGGCCTTCAACAATCACTAATGTGAGGTACTCTAAAGCTCATCCACTTGAGAATGTCATAGGTAACATAAATGATTCAGTTCAAACTAGGTCTCAGGTAAATCAAATAGTTGAACAGGATCATTTAGCCTTTGTATCTCAAGTGGAACCCAAAAATGTTGAAGAAGCACTAAAAGAAAACTCTTGGATTGATGCCATGCATGAGGAGCTTGGGCAGTTTCAAAGAAATAATGTCTGGAGTTTAGTTCCTAGAACCCCTGAAATTTTTGTCATAGGGACGAGATGGGTCTTTAGGAATAAACTAATGAAGAGGGTAAGGTGGTGAGAAACAAGGCTAGACTAGTTGCAAAAGGATACAATCAAGAATTTGGTATAGACTTTGAAGAATCCTTTGCACCTGTAGCTAGACTAGAAGCAGTTAGGATCTTGTTAGCATATGCATGTTCAAACAAGTTAAAATTTTTTCAAATGGATGTCAAAACTGCTTTCTTGAATGGCTACATAAAAGAGGAAGTCTATGTCTCCCAACCACCTGGCTTTGAGGACCATGATAAACGAGGTGGTTGAGGCATTTTACCGGTGCGGACCAGCTAGTCCTTCTCACTGCCTCGCTCTGTGTTGGTTCCGGAGCCGCGTAGGGAGGTAGGCGTGGGGCCGCAGCTCGGCCGGGCTGGTGTGGTTTGTAGTTGTTCTTTGCTGTGGCTCACTAGCCTCACTCCACTAGGGAGGTTGTAGGCAGGAGTCAGCGATTGGCGAGTTGGGGGTGTGGACAGAGTGTCCTCCTCTTAGCTGCCTATGGCGGTGGCTTGGTTGCTCTTGTTGTGATTGAGTTTCTCACATTTTTTCTAAGTGAGTCTCGTCTCCCAAGCCTGCACGGTGGTTGTAGCCTAGCTGTGTCTAGTGTCGTGGGCTTGGTTGGTTTGGCCTCGTGGGCCGTGCTAGCAGTTTCAGCATTGCGTGACCTCTCGGGGTGCCTTGTGTAGACACCGACCGTTGGTTTTGTAAACCGTTCCTTGGTACCGTCCGTGGTGGCACTGTAGGGTGTAGTTCCCTGACCTCGTGGAGTGTCCGAGGTCTAGAGTGGTTTTTCTTGTGGGCCCTCAACCTTGTGGAGGTTTGAGGTGGCCGTGCTTGTGGTGAGACGTTCCTTCTCACATGGTTGCTCGGTGTCTCTCGTGGTGACACCTGGTTGTTCCTTCCCGACCTCGTGGAGGTCTGGGATGTTGGGTGCTTGTGTCGTGAGACTCTTGTCTCACGTGGTTGCTCCGGTGTTCCGTGAGCTTCTCTGTCTAGGCGGGTGCGTGCCGAGGTGTTGCTTCCACATTGTGTTTGACTCCGCTGGTTCTGCGGGAGTCGTGATTGGCCCGACCCTGGTTGTGGGTCGTGGCTTTGCTCTGTTTCGCTACTTTGTAGTACTCTATAGTAGGTGTTTTCCCACTTTACTACTTTGTAGAGTAGTTTGCTTCCGCTTTGTTGGAGTTCCTGCTGCTCTGGCTAGTAAGGGACTGGTTATCCCTACTGAGCCTTGTTCGCAAGGCTCACCCCCCTACTCTCTTCAGGTAGGGACTCGCAGTCGCAGGAGTTCGTTGCCGGACGGTCGTGGTGGCGGTTCGTATGTCGTGCGTTGCCAGTAGTGTGAGTTGTGAGCGTGAGTGCTCTTGTTCAGTGTGAGTTGAGAGTGGCCTTTTTGCAAGTCCTCGGGGTATGCCCCTTAAGGACTGCACCTTTCTTTCTGTACCTGTACTTTTATTTAGGACATGTTGTACATAATTCCCTTATTATTGTACGAACCTTCTGTTATAGTTATTTGAATTCATTTCTTATCTCACTGGACTAAATTCTAACCCTTCCGGGTCTTCGGATCCGTGGGTGGTGACGCGACCTTCGGGGTCCCTGGCAAGGGTCCGGGAGGTCGGGTCGTTACATGTTGAATGCTAGATACAATTACCACATACACGTGTCTTAGTGTGCATTTCAAGGTGGATCTTTCCTTGGTGCGCATTAGTGTCTCGTGCCTGATTAGTGTTACATGATCGTGCTCGTGCGTGCTTGCTTGCTTGCGTGATATGGCCATCCTGCAATTTTTACAATTTAAAATGATATCTTGCGTGCTGGTTACATGCCCCACTATTGATAATCTCTTGCTCGTTATATCATTCTAGATCTTTCTCTATCATGATCACTCTATCTAGCTTGTTTCATGTATCATGTTTTAATAAGTTTTATTCATACATGCATATCATGACATTCATTGTGCTTACCTAGTTCTAAATTGCTAATCACTTATATCATTGCACGCACATTGAGATAAAATCCTACTAGGCTAGTTTGCTCATTCCCTACCTTTAACCATTCTAGGTGATTATGAAATTCAAGAGGAGGAGCAAGTCGAGGATGGGAATGCGTCTAAGTGATGAGCATTCCAACTATGTGTCTAGCTATAGTTAGTTTGCTTTGAGTGTTAGATTCATATAGTAGGTAGTGAGGAATAAATGTACTTTTCTTTTATTGAGTCTTAGTCCTGTATTAGTTACCTTTGATACGTTGAGATGAGATTTGAATACAATTTCATTTGAGTTCAATATTTGGGCCCGATTATGATGTTGTGTTGATACACATCTAGTGCGTGCTAGCTAGAGGCTTATTTTCCGACTGTTCACGTCTCGGAATATCGACTCGAATTATCTGAATTAATATCCGCTGCGTAATTATCGGGACGTGACACTAACTCTATTGAAAATGTGTTACTTGTAGAAGGCCTTAATCATAATTTGCTAAGCATCAGTCAATTGTGTGATAAAGGCTACAAAGTGATCTTTGATTCAGAAGCATGTCATATAATTGGTAAGGAATTAGGAACTGTTAAATTTTCTGGCAATAGAGTCAATAACATTTACCTAGTTGATTTAGATGAACCTGAAAATAAAAATTTGTGTTTTGTTGCAAGTAAAAATGACCAATTTCATTTGTGGCACCGTAGGCTAGGTCATGCATGTTACAGTGTTTTGAATAAACTCATGAGATTAAAACTGGTTAAAAGTCTTCCAGAAATTCATTCAATAGAGGAATTGAGTTTTTGTGATGCATGTGTATAAGGTAAACAAACAAGAAAATTATGTAAATCCACTGCACCAATAATCACATCAAAACCTTTTGAACTATTGCATATGGACTTATTTAGACCTACTAAAACACGTAGTCTCAATGGCAAACGATTTGGTTTTGTCATTGTAGATGATTTTTCTAGGTTCACTTAAGTCATGTTTTTAGCTCATAAAAATGAAACTTTGAAAAATTTTGAAGCCTTTTTAAACAAAATTGAGCATGGAAACACCAACATAATTTGTTCAATCCTTACTTATCATGGGGGAGAATTTGATAATAATATGTTTTTGAATTATGTAGGGACAAAGGAATTGAACATAAATTATCTTCTCTGAGGACTCTAGAACAGAATGGAGTGATAGAGAGAACGAACAGAATGTTGGTGGAAATGGCTCACAAACTTTTGGTGGAG
>JACBKR010000311.1:0-55319 GCA_014218235.1 Colocasia esculenta
TTTGATGGCACTGACTATTCTTATTGGAAAAATCGTATGTAGGTATTTTTGAGAGCTCAAAATTACGAGCTGTGGAAGATAGTCAGCAAGGGACCATACGTGTTGCCCGAGGACGAAGACACCTGGACGAAAGACCAAATAGCTAAAGGAACTCTCAACTGGAGCGCACTAAACATGATGCAATGTGTGGTGCATCCAAAGGAGTTCTCAAGAGTCTCCACATGCTCAACAGCAAAAGAGATGTGAGACAAACTTGAACTCATTTACGAAGGTATGTCCGAAGTAAGGGAAACTAAAGTTAGCATGTTAGTGTCTGAATATGAAAGTTTAAGATGAAAACTGATGAAACCATATCAGACATGCTTGCAAGATTCATGCTAATAGTTAACGGGCTAAAAGGTCTTAAGAAGGAATACTCTGAAAGTGACTTAGTAAGAAAGATACTTAGATCTCTTACTTCATCTTGGAATACTAAGGCCACTGTCATTGAGGATTCCAAAGACCTTTCCAAAATGAAATTGGATGAACTAATTGGCTCCTTAATGACATATGAAATCAACATCAAAAGAAAAGAATTAGAAGAAAATCCTAGGAAGTCAATTGCTCTAAAAGCATCCAACAAAACATCAACAAGCTCCAAGAAATCCATTCAACAAGATAGTGATGAGCAAGAAACATCTAGTGAGAGTGATAATGGTGAAATGGCAATGCTCACTAGACAATTCAAGAAATTTCTGAAGTTCAAAAGGAGAAACACAGGTAACTCTAAACCTTTTCAAAAGAGAAATTTTTCACAGAAATATGAGTCCAACAAAAAATCTGACATTGTTTGTTATGAATGCAAGAAACAAGGGCACACGAGAGGAGAATGCCCGGAACTCAAGAAGAAGCTGAAGAAGGAAAAATTCACCTCCAAGAAAGCCAAAGCAATGTTGGTCACCTGGAGTGATGAAGATGAAGATGAAGATGCACAAGAAACATCTGATGATGAAGAAGTGAAATGCTTAATGGCTAGGAGTGATGACTCCACCGAGGTAAACTTCTCATTTGATGATTTCACTGCAAGTGAATGGGAGGAAGCATACACTACTCTATTTGAAAATTTTGTGAATATAGATATGAAAATAAAGCATTAAAAAAGAAATGCAACTCCCTTGTGCATAATAAAAATAATGATGAACGAATTGCATTCCTGACAAAAGAAATAGAAATGATGAAAGTTGATGAAAAGACTCATAATGAAGAGATGGATTGCTTGAAAACGAAATTGCAAGAAACACAAAAAGAAAAAGACTGTTTAAGCCATTCTCTTGAATTCCTTCAAGAAGAACAATTAGAAACAAAGAAAAAGTTGGAACAAACTGAAAAAGAATTGAAAGAAAAATCTGAGGACTTAATGAAATTTGTAAAAGGAAAGCAAAATCTAGATGCGGTTTTGGGCGCCAAAATACATGTTACCAAGCATGGGTTAGGATATCAACCTGTCAAACAAAAGAAAATAGGAGAGTCATTGATCACTTCCTTTGTTGATCCTAGCCCAAGCACAAGCAAGCATGTTCCCACAAAGCATAACTCAAGACAGTCTCAGACCAAGGCAATGCAACTCAAACAAAATGTTCCCAACAAACAAAAGAAAAAGTCATCTGTCGACAGATGGAATGGTGCCTGTCGACAGACAAGAACAACTTCAACTAATAAACAGTCTATCAAGCAACAAAAAATTGAAAAGAAAATTCCTTCATTCAATGTGTGTAAAAAGATTGGTCATGATGAAAAACAATGTTGGAATAATCCAAAGAAACAGAAATTCAAACAAGTTTGGATTCCCAAACATCTACTTTGTTGCATGAATGAAATTTTGGGACCCAAAGTGATTTGGGTACCAAAACCTCTTGTCTGATCCACATATGCAGGAATGCCTAGCAGCCCAACATCAAAACAAATGGTACTTGGATAGCGGTTGTTCGAGGCACATGACGGGCGACAAAGCTAAATTTTGTTTCCTAGTGGAGAAAGACGGAGGACAAGTCATTTTTGGAGGTAACAACAAAGGCCAAATCATTGGCACAGGTAATGTTGGTAAGTGTCCCTCCAATTCAATTGAAAATGTACTGTTGGTTGATGGCCTTAATCACAACTTGCTTAGCATAAGTCAATTGTGTGATAGAGGTCACAACGTCATGTTTGAATCAAATTCATGTCAAATTGTTGATAAAGAAACAGGAAGTGTAAAATTTTCTGGAAAAAGAGTGAATAACATTTACTTAGTTGACTTAGATGATCCAGAAAATGACAACTTGTGTCTTGTTGCAAATAGACATGATGAATTGACCTTGTGGCATCGTAGGCTTGGCCATGCGAGCTACAACGTGTTGTACAAGATCATGAAGCTCAAATTGGTAAGTGGACTTCCTGACATTTTTTTAACAACAATAAAAGTTTTTGTGATGCATGTGCACAGGGAAAACAGACCCGGAAGTCTTTCAAATCTAAAGCACCGGTAAGCACATCTAAACCATATGAACTGTTGCTCATGGACCTTTTTGGACCAACCAGAACTCTAAGTCTCAATGGCAAACATTTTGGTTTTGTCATTGTAGATGATTTTTCTAGGTTCACATGGGTCAAATTCTTGGCACACAAAAGTGAAACACTTACAATCTTCCAAGAATTCTTTAACAAGATTGAGCATGGCAATGTGAATAAAATATGCTCAATCCGCACCGATCACGGGGGAGAATTTGATAACAATGCATTTTCTGATTTTTGTAGGCACCAAGGGATTGAACATCTGTTCTCTTCCCCAAGGACTCCAGAACAAAATGGAGTAGTGGAGAGGAAAAACAGAACATTGGTGGAAATGGCTCGCACTCTTCTAGTTGAAGGCCAACTCTCCAAAAGCTTTTGGGCAGAAGCAGTGAACACTTCGTGCTACATTCTAATAGAGCCATGGTAAGACCTGTGATAAAGAAAACCCCCTACCAGTTGTCGAAAGGTAAGAAACCCAACCTTGGGTACTTCCAAGTTTTTGGCTCAAAGGTATTTATTCATAACAATGATAAATTTGATTTAGATAAATTGAAGCCAAAAGTGATCAAGGTGTTTTTCTAGGCTACTCAGAACACTCTAGGGCATATAGGGTGTTTAACAATAAAATACGCACTGTGGAAGAAACTCCACATGTCATTTTTGATGAGACTTATGCCAAATCTAACAGCTTGAATGTTAACAGGACTGAAAAAGAGGATGAAGGAACATCGCTTAAGGATCTACAAGTCAAATCAAAAGACAAATCTGAAGAAGATTCCAAGACCAAAGGTGGATATCTTCACAGGGACTACGATGAAGATGATGAAATAGCATTCAGAAAACAAGATGAAACACTTGAAGAGAATCCACCAGAAAGTGAACCTCCTGAAGAACGACATTCACAAGATCAAATTCCTCAAGGACAAGATACTCCCGGCCCTTCAACAATCACAAATGTGAGGTATTCCAAAGATCACCCACTTGATGATGTGATAGGTAGTTTAAATGACTCTGTTCAAACAAGGTCTCAAGTAAGACAAATAATTGAACATGATCTTTTTGCTTTTGTTTCTCAAGTGGAACCCAAAAATGTTGAAGAAGCCTTAAAAGATAACTCGTGGATTGATGCTATGCATGAAGAACTTGGTCAATTTCAAAGAAATAATGTATGGAGTTTAGTTCCTAGAACCCCTGAAATCTCTATCATAGGAACTAGATGGTGTTTAGGAATAAACTTAATGAAGAAGGAAAAGTGGTCAGAAATAAAGCAAGACTCATTGCAAAAGGATATAGTTAAGAATTTGGTGTAGATTTTGAAGAATCTTTGCTCCTGTAGCCAGGTTAGAAGCAGTCAGAATTTTATTGGCATATGCATGGTCCCATAAGTTCAAACTTTATCAAATGGATGTTAAAACTGCTTTCTTAAATGGATATATCAAAGAAGAAGTCTATGTCTCTCAACCACCAGGTTTTGAAAATTCTGAAATGCCTAACCATGTGTATAAATTGCACAAAGCTCTTTATGGTTTGAAACATGCACCTCGAGCTTGGTATGATAGACTAAGCAATTTTCTGGTAAGCAAAAACTACTCAAGAGGTAAAATGGATCAAACTCTCTTCACTAAGAAAGTTCGCAATCACATGATTGTTGTTCAAGTTTATGTGGACGATAATATATTTGGTTTAACTAACCCTTCACTGTGTGAAGAATTTTCTAAACATATGCACAGTGAATTTGAGATGAGTCTAATGGGGGAGCTTCAATTCTTTCTTGGTTTACAGGTGAAACAACATAAAGACGGATTCTTCATAAATCAAGAAAAATATGTCAAAGAGCTTCTCAAACGATTTCAATTTGAGCAAGCTAAACCGGCCTCCACCCCAATGAGCACAAGCATCAAATTGGAAAATGATGAGAAAGGTAAACCGGTAGATGCAAAGCACTTCCGAGGTATGATTGGCTCACTCCTTTATCTTACTGCAAGTAGACTGGATATACAATTTAGTGTTTGCCTTTGTGCTAGAATCAATCTAGTCCAAAGGAAAGCCATTTAATTGCAGTCAAGAGAATTTTTCGATATCTCTCAGGCACATGCAATTTGGGTTTTTGGTACCCAGCAGGCAGTAGTTTTGATTTGATCTTATTCTGATGCTGATTATGCTGGATGTAAAATGATAGAAAAAGCACTAGTGGATATTGCCAATTCCTTGGCGGTTGCATGGTTTCGTGGGCATCCAAGAAACAACACTCGGTTGCACTCTCCACTGCAGAGGCAGAATATGTCGCTGCAGGAAGTTGTGCAGCTCAAGTGTTGTGGATCAAAAGTTAGTTAGCTGACTATAATGTTGAAATTGGATGCACACCTATCCTATGTGACAACACAAGTGCTATCAACCTTTCAAAAAACCATGTCCAACACTCAAGGACTAAACACATAGAAATCCGTCATCATTTCTTGAGAGATGAAGTTGCCAATAAAACCTTGGAACTTAATTTCATTCCCACAGAAAAACAATTGGCTGACATTTTCACCAAACCCTTGTCTGAAGATAGATTCACATCCTTAAGAAGAGAATTGGGTTTGTGTAAAATGCAATGAAACTAACTATCCATATTGGAGTACATGCTCTTTATGTGTGAATGACTATGTGGTATATCAAATGGTGAACTGTGGAAGAACAAGTTCGGCTTGTTTGGAAACTATCATCATGCGTGAGAAAATATTCTCCGCCAAGTATCCATAGTCCCATTGCATATAAAGGTCCTGTACTTCACATAGGATTTTTAGTTTCCTTACATTTTATCATGTTAACTCCATGAAACAATGCTTTTTCTGTGATCATGTGCTTGTGTATGACTTTCTTTAAATGATCATGTTTGTCTTGTATCAAATGCTTGTGTGAATCCTTGCTTAGATGTTGTGTCAACACGTGCACACACTATGGGGGAGTGAGTTAATGATAGATGAGTATTTTATGAGGAAACTCTTCCTACATCTCCTTGTTGAATTCTCACTTCCTTGAACTCAATGTGCAATCAATCTAAAACCAGAAAAATCCAATCTATTCATATCTGTCGACAGTCTCACTCCATCTGTCGACAGGTACACTCAGTTTTGTTCTGACTGAAACTCCAATTCATCAGTCTGTGTGCATCTGTCGACAGATAGATCCTTCTGTCGACAGATACACACATTCTTCTTTATTTTTCAATTCCTTCTTCATACTTCTCAAGAAAGTGTTCCTTACTGATTTAAAGGTAAACATTGGTTTATTATGTGCAATATAACATTTTCATATCCACTTCATGTCAAAGTCGTGAACCAAGTCTAAATGATGTTTGATGCAACACTTGATTGAGGTCTATTTAGATCATTTTGAGCACAATGAGCAAACCAAATGATTTTTAAACATCTCCTTTGAATAACTCCCTTGTCGTTAAACATGAATCTAAAATGATTTGAAAAAATCAGAAGGTTCCTGAATTTGATGTTCTACATTATAACTTGCCTAAAGAAATCTCATGTACTTGACGAAAAGCAAAAATAAAAAAAAAGGAGAAAAGCTACCTATTTCTTCGGTTCAATCAACAAATTTATCTTTCATTGTGGGATGGAGGTAGAGCAATGATGAAAATCACTAAGTAACCGGGGACATGGGCATCACCAATGTCGGTCTTCGCGTCAAAAGGTTGTTCATTATCTCTATACAATGGCTTGATGGACACTCAGATTGAGTAACTGGGGGTATTGGCATCACAAATGTCTACCTTCACATGAAAAAGTGAAAGTGCTCCTCATTGCCACTCTTTTCCATCTTCGTTGTTTAAAGATTCTAAAATCATACCAGAAATAGAGTGAAGCCTCCGAAAACTTTTTATGTCAAGTCCAATGTGCTTCTTATGGGTAAGATGTTCTTGTGGCCATCTAATTCACTGTCATCTGACTATCATCTCTATTTAGATGCATGTTTTTCTTCAACGGCCTTAATCAAAAGAGTTATTTAATTTTCACTGGCTATTGTGAAATGTGTTCTTCATAATCTAATTAAAGAACTTATCGGTTTTAATTCAAAATCATTTTAGAATTGTGTCATGTCTTCATCATAATGGATATGAATTTTTATCTTGTACATACACCTATTTTACCTTAAAACACAAAATGAACACTTGTCCCTTTGAAAAATCTTGTCAAAAATCAAGTTTTAGCCAAAAAGGGGTTATCTGTCGACAGATAAATTGTCATTTGTCAACAGACGACGGCCCAGATCCATTTTTGAAGCAAACCCTCACGCCGGTTCAAGTTTTTGTGTGGGGCCTCTTTTTTAAAAACCTTCTCAACCTATTCTAAGGCCTCCCACGACCACTTCTCACCATTCCCCTCTCATTTCCTCCTCCTCTTCTCCAAACCATCTCTTCCCCTTCGGGCTCAAGATCCGCTCCATCTCGACGATCCTGCTGCTCCTCGTCTGGGATCCCTCCACTCTCCTTTCCCAAACGCCATTCTCACCCTCCTTCCTGAGATGGCACCCAAATCAAAGCTTCTCGCTCGCCGTCGTCGCGCTTCGACGGACGCCGGAGAAAGCTCCAGGGCTCCTTCCGAACGTCGCAGCAAGCATCGTGAGGATCGGTTGCCGGAACTCATTGTTCCTCAAGGTCTCCATCTTATCCGGGCCACCGACACCTTCAAGAAACTTGTCCAATCCCGGTATGTGGACTTCGAGTCCTTAGCACCGATGTTCCCCTCCCTCCTACCCTATTTTGACACTCAAGGGTGGACATCTTCTTGTACTCACACTTGCAATACTCTCCAATTGCCGTCACAGAGTTTTTCAATAAGCTAGGGCTTTTCGATCAGGGAGATCCTACTCTTCGGTGAAAGGCACTCGTTTTCGCCTCACCGCCAATCTTATCTCGATAGCCCTTGAAATTCCAAACTCAGGAGTTGAAATCTTCAACTACACTCCTTCCGCTTCTGAGTACTATGAACTTCTCACGTTGCAACCTTATGACTCCACTAAGGAAATTGCTCATCTAAATGCCAACTCCTTTCTTCCTTTGATCCGGATGATCCATCACATCTTCACTACCTTGATCGTCCTGAAGGATGGAAGCCGAGAATTAGTCACCGAGGTCCACAAGTCTTTGTTCATATTCTTCCTCAAGTGTCAACAATCAATCTGCCTGAACTCATGATAAGCCTCATCCGTCGGTGTTTCTCAAACACCAAAAGATCAATGCCATACGCTTGCCCCATCACCTCTCTTCTCATTTTCATTGGCATTCCTATCGCTTCAACTGAGCTCATCTCCTTGAAATCCTGCAGTGCTTTTGACCTCACTGCTGCTAACCGAATGGGCTACAAGATTGTAGACGGTGTAGTCACAAGGACTCTCAAAGGAAAGGAACCACAAGGAGCTGAACAGTCATCTACTGAAGAAGACAATGAAGCCGATGAAGCAAATGAAGGCAGTGATGAAGAACCTCAGGATGAGCAAATGCCTGATGAAGCTCAAGAATTTAATGATGTACCTGTGCCTCAAGAACAATCTCTTCGTGATTACTTGGCACAAATGCATCAACAAATGATCTCAGGTTTTGCTCAGATGAATTCCAGATTTGATCAAGTGGACGCTCGCCTCAACTCACTGGATAAATCTCACGTGCAAATCCGAGACCGGCTTGATTTCCTCTACTCCGAGAGAGATGGATCCCGTCATCCTCCACCAGCTGGTCATGACAATGAATAGAGGGTCTCAGGGTCGTTAGAGGTCATTAAGAGTCTTAGCTAGGAGTTAGTCTCACTTGTCCAGTCATCCTTTGCTTGTTCATGTTATTTCCCTTTCTTTTGATCTTTATTGAGTCATGTCATGATTGTCTCTTGTACTGTGAAATTTGAATGATCAATCAATGGAAACTCACAGTTCATGTTTATTTCTCTCCTAATGTGCATGACTTGACATTTTGAATATTGTCAAAAAGGGGGAGAACATCAATATGCATCAATTGAATGTTTTTGTCATCATCAAAAAGGGGGAGATTGTTGGGTTTTCCATATATCATGTTTTTGATGATCACATTAATATCCTTGAACATTGATTTAATGCAAAATTGATGTGCTAACTAACATGAAAAACACCATGAAAGTTATTGAGTTAAACATTGCTAAATTATACAATTGCATCACTAACAATGTATTTGCATGTAGGTGCACAAGCATGAAAGATGGAGCATTGAAGAGATGAGCAAATAGCACAAAAAACTGTCAAAGAGGTGCACCTGTCGACAGATGCAATGTACCTGTTGACAGATTCACACAGTCATTCCAAGACAGAACTCAGGTTTATATCTCTGAGTGCACCTGTCGACAGATGCAATGTACCTGTCGACAGATTCACACAGTCATCCCAGGACAGAACTTAGGTTTTCTATTCCTGAGTGCACTTATCGACATATGCAAATTGCCTGTCGACAGATACACTCAGAAATTCAGATTTTCTGAAACCCAGTTCTCAGCCTGAGTGCGCCTGTCGACAGATGCAAGTGCACCTGTCGACAGACGACGGAAACATGAGATTTAGAGTTTCCAAATCCGGCCCCACTTGGGTGTTTTTCCTCCACGACCCCCACCTTTACCTAACACTATATAAGCATCCTTTTGGAGCCAATTTGCAGAGAGCAGCCTCCAACCAAGAGCCTCCAAGGGACCAAGAGGAAAAGCCCCAAATTGCTGCTCTGCTTCAACTTTCTGCCCAGATCGTTGTGGAATCGCCATCCATGCGAAGTTGAAGCCGGATCGTCATCAATTCAACCTTCTACATCGATCAATCTACATCAAATCGAAGTTTGAAGAGCGTTTGGACGATCCACGAGAAGAATTCCAACTGGATTTGTTCCCCAACTCTAAATTCTTCTCCATTTCACAATTTCCATTCCATTGTGTGTGTGTGGTTGTGTTTCGAGCATCCCTTGTGCTTGATTCACGAATTTGTAGTTGTTCTGATCGTGGTTCATCAGACAATGTGTGTGTGGTTGAGTTGTTGTGTTGAACTGCTCATAAGCAGTCGTTTCTGCGTGTGTGTGTGGACGGTGGATGTAGGATACACGAGTTGTGTACTCCGAACCACATTAATCATCGTGTTCTGTGGTTTGTTCGCGTTTTGCGATAGATGATGGTAGCCACGGTGTTCATATGCACGTTTAATTCCCTGTTTTCAAAATATCAACTCAGCTTTCTTAATCTCAATCAAATTCCAATCAAGTTTCAATTGAGATTGATGTAGGACCAAAAAGAAGCCATCAGTAATTTAGAATTTGCCGTAATCTATTCAACCCCCCTTCTAGATTACCACATCGTGTTATTCTACATAACCCTTCATTCGGTGTGCTCGGTGTTGGGGGAGTTCCCTACTGAGCCAGTGACTAGCGAGGCTCACCCCTACCCCCACAGGTGAAGGCGAGGAGGACGTTTCTCGGCCGTCGTCCAGTTCGGAGCCGCGTCATAGCGGTGCAGGGTCAGCACCTCCAGCAGTGTAGTGTAGCTAGTTGGTTACTTCTTCTAGTTGTACCCGGGGTATGCCCCAGGCTCTTGTACTTTCTTTTAGTCTTGTGGAAATATGGCTATGTAAATTTGTGAAATATATATATATATATATATATATATATATATGTATTAATATATATGTATATATATATATATATATATATATATATATGGAATGGTGTGTTCCTTTGTGTTTTCACGGACTAGTGTGTGGTATCCCTTGCGAGGCTTCGGCCCGTTCGCGGGAGACGGACTCGGGTCAGGCACGTTATTGGTTTAACAGGCTTGGATGAGGCGTTCCGTCACAGTTGGTATCAGAGCAAGGTCCGTGTTAATATAAGGGAACTAGAAGGTTACATAGCCTTATTTCTGTAGTAGTACACTGCTGGTAGTGACCTTGGTTTTTAATGATCTGTTGTTTGTTTTTGTTTGTGTTTTGTTTATGTAGAAGTTTGAAATGGCAGACAGAAGAGATTGGGGGGTGGTGGAGGAGATGATCTAGAGGAGAACACTCAGCGTATAATAGAGAGGATCTGGGAGAGCCTCATCGATATTCGAATGAGGATGGATCAGTAAGCGTCGGTACCCGGTTGCCATACCACCTAGGGACAGAGAGACTGTACCTATAGCTCCAGTTCCGCTAGGAGTGGAGGTGCCTTTTGTAGCACCCTTGCCACCACTACCGCCAGTGTTAGTGGTAGAGGAACCAGTGATGCAAGTTTAGAAGTTTCTGAGATTGCAGCCGCCTACTTATTCTGGAGGGCCGAATCCAGATACAGCGGAACACTGGGTTTATGAGATTGAGAGGGTCTTTACGACCATGAGGTGTCCGGCAGCAGATAGAGTTGTGCTAGCTGCCTATCAGTTGAGGGGCTTTGCACTGGAATGGTGGCGATTGAAGATGCATACCACCTTTACAGGCAGGACAGAAGAGACTATCACTTGGCCAGAGTTTCTTATGTATTTACGATACATTCTTTCCGATTCAAGTGCATCAAGTGAAGAGAGAGTAGTTCCGGACACTCCAGCAAGGTAACTCTTCAGTTTTAGAATATTAGATGAGGTTTATGGCACTTAGCCGATACGTGCCTTATGTAGTATCAGATAATAATATGATGGTTGAGTACTTTATTCCAGGTTTAAGGGTAGAATTGAAGAATGCAATAGTGCCACTCATGTGTAAGACAGTGGAAGAAGCAGCTCAAAGGGCAGCTACATTGGAAAGGTCTATTAGGACTCGTCAGATGGGCGAGTCAGATTTAGGTAGTTTTCGGCTACCGCAGCAGTCAGTGGGTGTGAGTAAGGGTAAAGCACCAGCAGGACTTCTCCATCAGGTTTTGGTAAGTGGGGCCAGAAATTAAAGCAAGCATTTAAAGGTAAAGGAAGAGGATGGGGAGGTCGACAGCAATTTCAGCAAGGTCGTGGTAGGCCAGAGGTGGAGGAGTAGCAGCAGAGTACTGCCAGACAACCCATTATTCCACCACGGTATATGTTATAACTGTAATCAGCCGGGGATTTGATCCGTAATTGCCCCTATCCGAGAGAGTATGGATATGGAAGAGGTGTGCAACAGCAGTAGCAGCCGCAGCAGTTTCATCAGCCACAGGCAGGTCATGGCAGAGGAGTACCGCAGCAGCGGGGAAGGGGCCGGGTTATGGCTATCACCCGAGCCCAGACGAGGCATCAAAATGATCGAAGGTACTACCTATTATGATTATTCAGCAAGAGTTTTATTTGATTCGGGTGCCTCTCATTCTTTTATTTCCGAAGAATTCCTGGATTGTATGGTTCATCCTTTGAAAGAGGAATCTGTGAGTTGGTAGTGGAAGTTCCCTCAGGTGAGTTTATGCTCACTTCGAGCTATATAGATGAAGCTCCTGTCGTGATTGAAGGAAACCAGATGCCGGGTCGGTTGTATGCTTGCAGTGACCATGTTGGGTTCATATTCTGGAAACTAAGTGAATTCACACTCTAAGTGATAAATGAAAGTCAAACAATGTTTTTAATGATGAATGAGTTGAATTGAGGTTTCATACATGTCAATTAACATGATACAATATTTGGTTATCTATGTCTTCATTATACCTAACAATACATGTTTTATCATGTAGGTACAAATGCATATAACCAAGCCTTCTCAAATTATGAGAAAATGATCACAATCACAGTGTATACATGTACTTGTCGACAGACACCAAGGCATATGTCGACAGATGCCACAGTTGTGATCAGACAGAACAGTGCTGAGAGCACCTGTCGACAGATGCTCAGAGACCTGTCGACAGATGTCACAGACAGAAATGCCAGAGTTCTGTGTTTTGGCAAAACTGACTCTGCCTGTCGACAGATGGATATCGCCTGTCGACAGATGCCACAGACCAGAGCAACCTGAAGTCTGTCTATTGCAAATCTGTTGCAATCTGTCGACATACACTCAGCACTTGTCTACAGACGCAGAGGATCTTCAAATACGGAAACCTTCCTTCATATCCAAGATTGTGTTTTCAAGTCCTACGACTCTCCACATGAAAACACAACTATATAAGCATCCTTTTGAGAGAATCTCACACAGAAGCAGCCACAACCAAAAACCCTAAAGCCAAGTCCAAGAGAAAGGAGTTGCTGCTGCTCTGCTTCAAGTCTGCAGTGCAGAGACCGAAAGATCTGTTGATCCTGCAGTACTGAAGATAGATCGTCATGGATTCAACCTTCTCCATCAATCCAAAGCAGTCAAGTCGAAGTTTGAACTCCATCCAGGCGTTCTCAGAAGAGTTCCACATCAGGATTTACTCCTACACTCTGAACTCTTCCTGTTTCATAATTCTCATCAACCGTGTGTGTGTTTGTGTGATTCAAGCGTCTCTTGTGCTTGAGATCATGTGTGTGTGTTGTTCTGATCGTGGGTGCACATCAGAAAACACGTGTGTGTGTGAGTTGTAGTCATCGAACTCGCTCATAAGCAGTTTACTCTGTGTGTGTGTGTGTGCCGTGGACGTAGGATACACTGTTGTGTACTCCGAACCACGTAAATCTGCGTGTCTCGTGGTTTGATCGTTTCTACGATAGATGTTTGATAGACACGTTGCATATTCACACGCTAGATAGGTTTCTACATCATCTACACATAGTTTAGATCTTGATACTGTCTTAATAATCTGTGCTTTAAGAAAAAGAACGTGGTAATAGTTTTTAAGAGACAGTAATCTATTCAACCCCCCCTTCTAGATTACCATATTGGGAATTCCGCAACCCTTCGATTGGTATCAGAGCCGTGGTTTCTCCGATTTATTGCTTTATCTATTTGATCTAACGATCAGGAGATTGACGATCAAATGGAATCTATCAAGGGGTATATGGCCGAGGGACACTCTGTGACCAGGCCACCCTTCTTTGATGGCACTGACTATCCATATTGGAAAAACCGCATGCAGGTGTTTCTACGAGCACAAAACTTTGAATTGTGGAAGATAGTCAGAATAGGACCATATGGATTGCCTCAAGACGAAGATACATGGACCAAGGACCAGATTGCAAGAGGGACACTCAACTGGAGCGCCCTCAACATGATGCAGTGCGCGGTCCACCCAAAGGAGTACTCGAGAGTCTCCACATGCACCTCAGCCAAGGAGATGTGGGACAAGCTCGAGTTGATATATGAAGGTACGTCTGGGGTAAGAGAATCCAAGGTAAGCATGCTAGTCTCAGAATATGAAATGTTTAAGATGAACCGTGATGAGACAATTTCTGACATGTTTGCTAGATTCATGGTACTTATAAATGGATTGAAAGGTCTTAAGAAGGAATACTCAGAAAGTGATTTGGTGAGGAAGATACTTCGGTCTCTTCCATCCTCTTGGAACACCAAAGTCACTGTCATCGAGGATTCCAAGAATCTTTCAACAATGAAAGTGGATGAATTGATTGGATCTCTCATGACTTATGAACTAAATGTAAAAAGAAAAGAAACTGAAGAGAATCCAAGGAAGTCAATTGCCTTGAAGGCTTCCAACAGAGTATCTTCAGATTCCAAAAAGAGTGCCCAACAGGAAGGTTCTAAGTCTGAAACCTCTACTGATAGTGAGAATGACGAAATGGCCATGCTCACTAGACAGTTCAAGAAGTTCCTAAAATTCAAGAGAAGAGGTTCAGGAAACTCCAAACCTTTCCAAAAAGGCACCAACAGGTTTGACACGTCCAATAAAAAATCTGATGTTGTGTGCTATGAGTGCAAGAAGTAGGGACACATGAGAGGAGAGTGCCCCGAGCTCAAGAAGAAACTGAAAAAGGACAAGTTCGTCTTCAAGAAAGCCAAAGCAATGCTGGCTACATGGAGTGATGAAGACGATGATGGAAAAAGTCAAGCTACCTCAGGAGATGAAGAGATTCAATGTCTTATGGCAAGGAGTGATGACTCCTCTGAGGTAAATTCTTCCTTTGAATCATTTTCTACTAACGAATGGGAAGAAGCTTACACTGTCCTTTTTGAAAAATTCTGTCAATTGAAATCAGAAAATAAAGCACTCAAGAAGAAAGTTAATTTCCTTATTCATGAAACTGATAATAATGATCAAATTGAATCTCTGAATAAGGTAATTGACATGATGAAAATAGATGAACAAACACACAGTCAAGAGATGGATAGCATAAAAATTAAGCTTCAAGAAGTTCAAAAAGAGAAAGATGATCTAATGAACTTTCTTGAAACTCTAAACAATGAGCATACTGATCTAAAAGAGAAATTGGAAAAAGCTGAAAAGGAATTGAAAGACAAAAAAAAAGATCTATCTAGTTTTGTTAAAAGCAAACAGAATTTAGATGCAATCTTAGGATCCAATGTGTTTGTTGCTAGACATGGGATTGGGTTTCAAAATCCCAAGCCAAAGAAAACAGGAAAAAATCTGCTGACTGATTTCACTGATCCTATCCCAAGTTCTAGCAATCAAAATCCCTCAAGGAAAAGGAAAAATCAAACCAAGGGCAAAAACCAGGAACCTAAGGCTACCAAATTTGTTCCAACTAAGCTTAAGGAGTTTGCTACAAACCCCAAACAGGGATGTCCCAAGGCAAAACAGCAAGTTCCTAAGGCTAAGTTCACTAGGCAACAAAAGGGTAAGATGCCTATGCATGCAACTAAGAATCCAAAATCCACTGTTGTTCATAAGCCATCATCATGTAAGATCTGTAAAAAGATTGGGCACAATGAAAAACAATGCTGGAACAATCCACTAAAACAGAAACTTAAACAAATCTGGATTCCAAAGCATTTACTGTTTGGCATGAATGATAAAACGGCACCCAAAGTAATTTGGGTACCAAAACCTCTTGTCTGATCCACATGTGCAGGAATGCCTAGCAGCTCACAATCAAAACAAATGGTACCTGGATAGTGGCTGCTCGAGGCATATGACGGGCGATAAAGAAAAATTCAGTTTGCTCGTGGAAAAAGACGGAGGTCACGTTGTCTTTGGAGGTAACAACAAAGGCCAGATCATCGGCTCAGGTAAGGTTGGTAAGTTTGCCTCCAACTCAATAGATAATGTACTATTAGTTGATGGTCTTCATCACAATTTGCTTAGCATAAGTCAATTGTGTGATAAGGGCCATAAAATGTTTTTGAATAAGATTCATGTCAAATCCTTGATAAGGAAACAGGAAGTCTCAAATTTTCTGGAAAAAGAATGAATAACATCTATATGGTTGATTTAGATGATCCAGAAAATAATGATTTATGTCTTGTAGCAAATAAACAGGATGAGCTTACATTGTGGCATCGTAGGCTTGGACATGCGAGTTACAATGTTTTGCACAAGATAATGAGGCTCAAACTTGTAAGTGGACTTCCTGAAATTCCATTCAAGAAAAATGAAAATTTCTGTGATGCATGTGCACAGGGAAAACAGACCCGAAAATCCTTCAAATCGAAAGCACCGGTAAGTACTTCCAAAGCTTATGAACTGTTGCACATGGACCTATTTGGACCTACTAGAACATTGAGTCTCACTGGCAAACGGTATGGTTTTGTCATTGTAGATGACTTTTCTAGGTTCACTTGGGTGAAATTTCTGGCTCATAAGAATGATGCACTTAATGTTTTTGAAGAATTCTTCAATAAAATTGAGCATGGAACTGTCCACAAGATATGCTCCATCCGCACTGATCACGGGGGAGAATTTGACAACCACTCCTTCACTGATTTCTGCAGGAACCAAGGAATAGAACACTTGTTCTCCTCCCCAAGAACTCCAGAACAAAACGGGGTTGTGGAGAGGAAAAATAGAACCTTGGTGGAGATGGCTCGTACGCTTTTGATCGAAAATCAACTTTCCAGAACCTTTTGGGCAGAAGCAGTAAACACGTCATGCTACATTCTCAATCGAGCCATGGTAAGACCGGTATTCAAGAAAACTCCCTATGAGCTTCTGAAAGGTAAGAAACCATCTCTTGGATACTTCAGAGTTTTTGGTTCAAAGGTGTTCATACATAACAATGATAAAATTGATCTGGACAAATTTGAAGCCAAAAGCGACAAAGGTATTTTTCTTGGATACTCAGAACACTCTAGAGCTTATAGAGTGTTTAATCTTAAAACCAGAAAAGTGGAAGAAACTCCACATGTTGTATTTGATGAATCTCAAACCAAATCTAACAGTTCTAATCTTTTCAGGTTTCAAGATGAAACTGAAGATACAACACTTGAAGAACTGCAAAGCAAATCAAATACAATTCTAAGTCAGTTCCAAAAATAAAGAGTGGCTATCTACGCAGGTACAATGATGAAGATGACGGACTTTTGTTCAGAAATGAAGATGAAGTACCTGCCCAAGATCCATAACAAGATGCACAAGAGGATGAACCACAACATGAAAGCCCTCCAGCCACCCCTCCTCCAGAACAGACTTCTGAAGTGCAAGATCAACCCGGTCCTTCAACAATCACAAATGTGAGGTACTCTAAAGCTCATCCACTTGAGAATGTCATAGGTAACATAAATGATTCAGTTCAAACTAGGTCTCAAGTTCATCAAATAGTTGAACAGGATCATTTAGCCTTTGTCTCTCAAGTGGAGCCTAAAAATGTTGAAGAAGCCTTAAACAAAAATTCTTGGATTGATGCTATACATGAAGAGCTAGGTCAATTTCAAAGAAACAATGTCTGGAGTTTAGTTCCTAGAACCCCAGAAATTTCTGTAATTGGAACAAGATGGGTCTTTAGGAATAAACTAAATGAAGAGGGAAGGGTGGGTGAGAAACAAGGCTAGACTGGTTGCAAAGGGTTATAATCAGGAATTTGGTGTGGATTTTGAAGAATCTTTTGCACCTGTAGCTAGACTAGAAGCAGTCAGAATCTTGTTAGCTTATGCATGCTCAAACAAGTTCAAACTATATCAAATGGATGTTAAAACTGCTTTCTTAAATGGCTACATAAAAGAGGAAGTTTATGTCTCTCAACCACCTGGCTTTGAACTTCATGACAAACAAACCATGTATACAAATTGCACAAGGCTCTCTATGGTTTGAAACAGGCACCCCGAGCTTGGTACGACAGGCTAAGCCAATTTCTGGTAAGCAAAAACTACTCACGAGGTAAAGTAGACCAAACCCTCTTTACAAAGAAAGTTCGCACACACATCATTGTTGTTCAAGTGTATGTGGACGACATAATCTTTGGCTCTACTAACCCATCACTGTGTGAAGAATTCTCACATCATATGCACAGTGAATTTGAGATGAGTTTAATGGGGGAGCTTCAATTTTTTCTTGGTCTGCAGGTCAAGCAAATGGAAGATGGCTTCTTATAAACCAAGAAAAATATGTCAAAGAGCTTCTCAAGAGATTTCAGTTTGAAACTGCAAAACCTGCCTCAACACCGATGAGCACAAGCATTAAGCTAGAAAGTGATGAGAAAGGTAAACCGGTAGATGCTAAACATTTCCGAGGTATGATTGGCTCACTCCTCTATCTACTGCAAGTAGACCTGACATACAATTCAGTGTTTGCCTCTGTGCTAGATATCAATCTAGTCCAAAGGAAAGCCACCAAATTGCAGTTAAGAGAATATTCAGGTATCTCTCAGGCACACATGACATGGGTCTTTGGTATCCAGCAGGGAGTAGCTTTAACTTAATCTCATATTCTGATGCTGACTATGCTGGATGTAAAATTGACAGGAAGAGCACTAGTGGCTATTGTCAGATGCTTGGTGGTTGCATGGTTTCGTGGGCCTCCAAGAAGCAACATTCGGTTGCACTCTCCACTGCAGAGGCAGAATATGTTGCTGCAGGGAGTTGTGCAACACAAGTGTTGTGGATAAAAAGTCAGTTGTGTGACTACGACATTGACCTTGGATGCACACCAATCCTATGTGACAACACTAGTGCAATAAATCTATCCAAAAATCCCATTCAACACTCTAGGACAAAACACATAGAAATTCGTCATCACTTCTTGAGAGATGAGGTAGCAAATAGAAATTGGAAATTAGCTTCATACCAACAGAACAACAACTAGCTGATATCTTTACAAAACCATGGCGGAGAGGATAGGTTCACATCTCTTAGAAGAGAATTAGGCTTATGTAAAATTCAGTGACACATATCCCAAGTCCTTCATGGATGTTCCTTGTAAGCAACAACTATGGGGTATATCAAATGGTGATTTGTGGAAAAACAAGTTCGGCTTGTTTGGAAACCTTCATTATGCGTGAGAAAAATTTCTCCGCCAAGTACCCGTATTTGGAGCCCATGAAGGGACATTCATGTTGGATAAAGGGGTAAGTCTCATTTCATTAGCCAAATTACTCCACATTCAAAAAAAAAAAAATCATAAATTGGTAAATACCAAAAACAGTCTCAATCCATGAATGATCTGCTGAATACTTGTGTGCATATCTTCCTTGAATTGGCTTGCATTGATCAAACTTTGTGTCTTTTCATGAGCACACATTATGGGGGAGCTAGTTCAAAAGTTGGGTGCTATTGTGAAGGAAATCATTTCTTATTGTGTTCATTAACTCCTTCACATGGGATGATTTTTCATATTCCCTTCTTTTCGATACTGGCTTTCAACAAGGATCTGTCGATAGCTCATTCCTTCCTGTCGACAGATAGGCATCCACAGACCACAGGTTCTGAACTCTGTGTGCATCTGTCGACAGTCGACCATGCATCTGTCGACAGATTTTCTCCTCCCCGAATAGCCAACACTCTGTCTGTGTGTAGCTGTCGACAGACACACCCTGGCTTGTCGACAGAGATCACAGTACTCACAACTAGCTGAACACCCATTTCTCTGTCTGAGTGTACCTGTCGACAGGCTCCACTTAGCTGTCGACAGACACCTTCTACCTGGAATTCCAAGCCTATTCAATCCAAACCTCCTTGAGCTGGTTTCTTTAAAATGTCTAAGGTGTTTATATGATGTTAATAGATATCTGATCACATCATGTGCATAAGATATTAAAGCAATTTTTCAACAATCTTGTGATTTTTACATAATACTCAAGTTAAGTCTAGGTTCCATCATTCTGAAAACATTTCACCATTTTCAAAAACTTAACACCTAACTCTTCTTCATTATTTACATATAGGCAAACATGATTCTTTTTCAAGGTATTATCATCATTGAGCTTAATGTTTACAATTGATAGATAATCAATCACTATATTAATCTTGGGTTATTAACACAATACTTGGAGAAAAGCTACCTATTTCTAAACAATTACATTCCATTAAATAAAACTACAAAATTTGGAAAAATGCAGTGCAATGATGAGTCTTGCTAAGTAACCGGGGAGTGGGCATCACAAATGTTTGCCCTCGCGTCAAAAGGCTAATTCGTCAACTCTGTACAACGGTATGATGGACACTTTCACTGAGTAACTGGGGGTACGGGCACGATAATGTCTACCCTCATGTTCAAAGGCGAGAAGTTATCTTAATTACCACTTTTTCCCATTGCATAAATGAATGGCAAATAAAGACAATAATGCAATAGTGTGAAGCCTCCACTGAGTGATAATTCCCATGAGTAATTGATGTTTTTGAATGTCTTGGCATTTAGATATTTCCCTCCTTGATCATTTGCACCTCCACTAAGGATTGTGTTGTCCTATACTCTAACTAATAAAAAGAAGAGTAAAAGTGTTTCTTTTGGATATCCGTAAGTGTTTTCTTCATGCTTCAACTTCAGGCTAATTCTGTATTATGTGTGAACCATTAAGATAGTTGAAGTGGCTTTACATCTACATGTATATGATAGGTTCTTATATATGTATTCTTCATCTATTCACCTTAGGTAATCAGTTAAAAACCACTGCTCAAGAGGTCCACTTCAAATTCCACACAAAAAATCCAACAAGGTCATATTCTGCAATAATCTGTCGACAGATACAAATCTGTCTGTCGACAGACGCCGGCTGTCCTGTTTGGAAGCTCAACGGACACGCCGTTTGGGGCAGATTTGGTGGGCCATTGCCTTTTAAACTTCCCCCTCCTCTTTATATAGGCATCTCGGCCCTTTCCACATCCAACACCACCCCAGCCATCCCTTCCCTCTCCCACATACATGCTCTCCCCTTTCTGGACGGGAAACCCTACCTCCATCTCCCTTCTTCTTCCCACTGTCTCCAGCACTTCTTTCCCTTCCTCCATCCGTGCCTCCTCCTTTCCATGGCACCCAAGGCAAAGAAGTTGGCCTCACGTCGTCGTCCCGCCTCCTCCTCGCCCGGCGAAGGATCCAGGGCTCACGATGAACGTCGGACCAAACACCGGGATGATCGCCTTCCAGAGATGATCGTACCTCCCCGTCTCAATCTCAAACGGGTTCGTGGTACCTTCACAAAGTTGTTCCTCCACGTTATGTGGATTTCCACTCGTTGGCGATCTCTTTCCCAACCTCCAACCCCTGTTCGATACTCAGGGTTGGACAGTTTTCTCTACGCTCATACAGCATACTCTCCCACTGCCGTAACTGAGTTCTTCAACAACCTAGCTTCCTCTGATGAGGCGTTCTACACCTCTGTGAAGGGCACTCCCTTAAAATCACTGCTAACCTCTTTAGCACTGCCCTCCAGATTTCGAACAACGGGGCGAATATTCTTGATCATCATCCAGACGCCTCTGTCTACTATCCTCTTCTTACTCTTCAACCCTATGATACAACCAAGGAGATTCTAAGCTCAATGCCAACACTTCCCTCCCTTAACCGCATGATTCACCAAATCTTCACCACTTGCATTGCGCCGAAGCATGGCAGTCGTGAACTCGTCACAAATGTTCACAAATCACTGTTTACCTTCTTCCTTAATTGTGAACCCATCAATCTTCCTCTCCTGATGCTTCGCTTGATCACCAAGTGCTTTACCAACCCAGGAGATCCATGCCCTTCGCTTGCCAAATTACATCTCTTTTAAAGTTTATTGGCATTCCCATTCCAGACAGTGAGTGTGTCTCACTCAACTCCCGCAACAGTTTTGATAACACTGCCGCCTCACGCATGGGATACAAGTTAGTGGATGGGGTGTCACCCGGGAACTCAAGGGCAAAGCACCTGCTGATGCCGAGGATGAATACTTCATCGGTGATGACGAGCACGTGCTGATGAAGACAATGCTGAAGACGATGCTGAAGAAAATGATGAAGACTCCCAGTCAGAGCCACTAGATGCTCGGGAGATGCTGGTGTTGATGTACCTGCTCCGCCTTCCATTCGGGATTTGATAGCACAGCTACAAGTGCAGATGGCACATGGCTTTGAGAGACTGCATGAAAGAATGGATACAATTGACACACGCATTGACAGACTTGCCACTGAGCGTCATGCCCCTCCTCAAGCTCCTGAAGATGATGCTGCTTAGATAGATTTAATGTCTAGGAGTGGGTCATGTCCTGTATTTCAATTCAGTCTGAGCAATGTCGTTTCTCTTCTTTAGTATTTCATGTACTCTTTCTTCACTTAATGTTATTTCAGTCACTTTTGTCATGTGAATGCTTCAATTTCCAATGAATGAAATCACATGTTCTGTGCACATCTCCAAATGTCACTGTTATCTTTACTTTTGATGTTGTCAAAAGGGGGAGAAGAAACCTCATTGCATGAGCATAAATTGAAAAATTTTGTCATCATCAAAAAGGGGGAGAATGTTGGGTTCATATTCTGGAAACTAAGTGAATTCACACTCTAAGTGATAAATGAAAGTCAAACAAACAATGTTTTTATGATGAATGAGTTGAATTGAGGTTTCATACATGTCAATTAACATGATACAATATTTGGTTATCTATGTCTTCATTATACCTAACATACATGTTTTATCATGTAGGTACAAATGCATATAACCAAGCCTTCTCAAATTATGAGAAAATGATCACAATCACAGTGTATACATGTACCTGTCGACAGACCCCAAGGCATATGTCGACAGATGCCACAGTTGTGATCAGACAGAACAGTGCTGAGAGCACCTGTCGACAGATGCTCAGAGACCTGTCGACAGATGTCACAGACAGAAATGCCAGAGTTCTGTGTTTTGGCAAAACTGACTCTGCCTGTCGACAGATGGATATCGCCTGTCGACAGATGCCATAGACCAGAGCAACCTGAAGTCTGTCTATTGCAAATCTGTTGCAATCTGTCGACAGACACTCAACACCTGTCGACAGACGCAGAGGATCTTCAAATACGGAAACCTTCCTTCATATCCAAGATTGTGTTTTCAAGTCCTACGACTCTCCACATGAAAACACAACTATATAAGCATCCTTTTGGAGAGAATCTCACACAGAAGCAGCCACAACCAAAAACCCTAAAGCCAAGTCCAAGAGAAAGGAGTTGCTGCTGCTCTGCTTCAAGTCTACAGTGCAGAGACCGAAAGATCTGTTGATCCTGCAGTACTGAAGATAGATCGTCGTGGATTCAACCTTCTCCATCAATCCAAAGCAGTCAAGTCGAAGTTTGAACTCCATCCAGGCGTTCTCAGAAGAGTTCCACATCAGGATTTACTCCTACACTCTGAACTCTTCCTGTTTCATAATTCTCATCAACCGTGTGTGTGTTTGTGTGATTCAAGCGTCTCTTGTGCTTGAGATCACGTGTGTGTGTTGTTCTGATTGTGGGTGCACAAGAGAAAACACGTGTGTGTGTGAGTTGTAGTCACCGAACTCGCTCATAAGCAGTTTACTCTGTGTGTGTGTGTGTGCCGTGGACGTAGGATACACTGTTGTGTACTCCGAACCACGTAAATCTGCGTGTCTCGGTTTGATCGTTTCTACGATAGATGTTTGATAGACACGTTGCATATTCACAGCTAGATAGGTTTCTACATCATCTACACATAGTTTAGATCTTGATACTGTCTTAATAATCTGTGCTTTAAGAAAGAAATGTGGTAATAGTTTTTAAGAGACAGTAATCTATTCAACCCCCCTTCTAGATTACCATATTGGGAATTCCGCAACCCTTCAGACCGACTATGATTTATCTGGGATTGGATGGGCTTGTAGCCTATATAGCACTGTTAGATTGTAGAAAGAAGAGGATCAGGTTTACCATCTTAATGGTTCAGTGTTTGAGTATCAAGGTATGCCTTTCTGTACTTCTAAGTTTTAATTTCTGCAATAAGATCTAGAAAGCTAATAAATGCAGGGTGTGTGGCTTATTTAGCCTCAGTTAGTCTGGTAGAGGCTAGTCGGTCAGTGGAGGCAGTTCCTGGTTAGGTTAGGAATTTGCTGATATTTTTCCGGAAGATTTGCCTGGTTTAGCTCCACATAGAGAGGTGGACTTTACCATTGAGTTACTGCCAGGTACCATGCCGATCTCTAAAGCACCATATCGGATGGCACCAACAGAACTTAAAGAATTGAAAAAGCAATTAGAAGAGCTGTTACAGAAAGGGTTCATTAGACCCGAGTCATTCCCTGTGGGGAACATCATGTTATTTGTGAAAAAGAAATATGGAAGTTTTCGTATGTGTATTGATTATAGGAAATTGAATGATGTGACTATTAAAATAAGTACCCGTTGCCAAGAATAGATGATATATTTGATCAATTGCAGTCAGCAAAGGTGTTCTCTAAAATTGACTTGAGATCAGGGTACCATCAGTTAAGAATCAGAGAAGAAGATATAGATAAAACAACATTCAGAACCAGATATGGTCACTATGATTTGTGGTTATGCCATTTGGGCTAACCAATGCTCCTGTAGCTTTTGTGGATCTGATGAACAGGATTTTTCATCCATATTTGGACCAATTCATTGTGGTCTTTATAGATGATATTCTGATTTATTCAGCATATGAGGAGGAGCATGTTGCTCATTTGAGGTTTACTCTGCAACTGTTAAGGGATAACCAGTTGTTTGCCAAATTAGTATGTGTGAATTTTGGCTAAAAGAAATTCAATTTCTGGGTCATGTCATCTCAGCTAAGGGAGTGGCAGTGGACTTGAGTAAAGTGGAAGCAGTGATGAAATGGGAAGTGCCTAAGACAATCACTGAGATTAGAAGCTTTTTAGGGTTGCAGGTTATTATAGGCGCTTCATACAAGATTTTTCTAAGATTGCGGCACCCATGACTGAATTAACTAGGAAGGGTGTGCCATTTGTGTGGTCCGGTGAATGTCAGAAAAGTTTTATGGAGTTGAAGAAAAGACTTACAACAACACCTATATTGCATTACTGGTAGGAAGTGGTGGTTTTTTTGTATATACAGATGCTTCAAGAAAAGGACTTGGCGCAATGCTTATGCAGCATGGTAAAGTGATAGCTTATGCGTCCAGGCAGTTGAAGCCGGCAGAAGAGAATTATCCCACCCATGATTTAGAATTAGCAGCAGTTGTGTTTACTTTGAAAATGTGGAGGCATTATCTGTATGGCAAGATTTGAGATCTTTATAGATCATAAAAGCTTGAAGTATATCTTCTCGCAGAAAGATTTAAATCTCCGTCAGCGTAGGTGGGTGGAGTATTTGAAGGATTATGACTTCAGTTTGGCTTATCATCCGGGTAAGGCCAATGTGGTAGTGGATGCCTTGAGTAGAAAGGCATATATAAGTCAAATGATGATCAAGAAATGGAAATTGTATGAGGAGATAGTGGAGAACTCCTTGTGTGCCAAGCAGTCAACGGCGGGCAGTACTAGCCAGTAGTGCTGTAGAGCCATCCTTGTATTGGCAGATTGTGGAAGCTCATAAAGCAGATGCAAATTTGACCGAAATTGTGAAAATGGAAGCGGTTACCCTTGATGATAATTGTGTGGTTAGGCTCAGAGGTAGGTTATTTGTACCAGCAGAAAGAGAGATAAAGCATAGAGTGTTGGAAGAGGCTCATAAACCTAGGTACACTATCCATCCAGGTAGTACTAAAATGTACCGGGATTTAAAGAAATATTTCTGGTGGCCTCATATGAAAAAGGAAATAGCTGAGTTTGTTTCAGATGTGCTGTATGTCAGCAAATTAAGGCAGAACATCAGAAGACTGGAGGTCTATTGCAACCGTTGCCCATTCCACAGTGGAAATTGGATGATATTGCCATGAACTTTGTGGCAGTCTTACCAAGATCGAGTTCTGGGCATAATGGAATATGGGTATTTGTTGATAGATTGACTAAGGTGTGCAGATTAGTGGCAGTAAGTATGTCTTGGACAGTGGACAGATTAGCAAAGTTTATGTTGATAGAATTGTTTCACTACATGGTATTCTAAAGACTATTGTGTCTGATAGGGATCCAATTACTTCTGGGTTTTGGAGAAGTTTACAAAAGGTAATTGGTACTGAATTGAGATATAGCTCCGCTTATCACCCCCAGACGGATGGTCAGATAGAGGGGACTATCCAGACAATTGAAGATATGTTGCGAGCTTGTTGTTTAGTTTGGGGAAGTAATTGGGAGCATCATTTGGGTATGGTTGAGTTTGCCTATAATAATAGTTACCATACCAGTCTTGGAATGGCACCATATGATGCTCTATATGGAAGACCATGTAAACCCCTTTAAACTGGCATGAAGTGGGAGAAAGACAAATGATGGTCCTGAATTGATTCAGAAAACCACAGAAATAGTAAAGCTTATAAAGAAAAATTGCTAGCAGCTCAAAGCAGGCAAAAGAGTTATGCTGATAATCGAAGGAGACCACTTCAGTTTGAAGCGGGAGATTTTGTTTTCTTGAGAGTTTCCCCGAGTAAAGGTATTATGAGGTTTGACAAGACCGAAAAATTGAGCCCGCGATATGTAGGACCTTTTCAGGTGTTAGAAAGAAATGGGGAACGACTTATAGACGAGATTTGCTAGCAGATTTTGCAAACGTCCATGACATATTTCATGTTTCTATGTTAAGAAAGTGTATTGAAGATCCAGCTCAAATAATCAGTTACCAAGGTGGTGACCTGAGGCTGGATATGACCATGCCAGAATATCCGGTGCAGATCACTGATCAAAAAATAAGAAGTTGAGAAATAAAGAAATCGAACTAGTTAAAGTGCGATGGAAAAATAGGTTGGGTGGTGAGGATACCTGGGAATTAGCCGAGGAGATGGCTAAGGGGTATCCCTATCTGTTTGAATAAGGTTTTGTATTTCTTTTAGATGATAGTACTTGTAAAAATGTGCATATTTAAGTTGTTTATGTTTGAATTGTGCTATGAATTTCGAGGTCGAAATTTTCTTTTTAGATGATAATAATGTAACGTCGCGTGTTTTTCGGATCCTTATGGATCATGTGTGTAATTGTTGTGGTGGACATCGTGAGGCCAATGTGGTTTGGATGTGTGGTGCGCGCAGGTTTGGTCCTGAAACAAAATAGGACCTGCTGCAGTTGAGTAGGGGTTGACGGCCAGTGTGGTCGTTGACTGTTTGGCGTCTATCGAAGGTGACGTCAACTTTAAGAACTTAACGGCGAGCTTTCGTTTATTGTGACGGTTCCCTAAGTGACAATAGGGTTGACGCCAACCTGTGCGACCTACAGGATATAGGTCTACCCGAGGGCAGTTCCCTCACTCCTTCTTCTCCTCTCCCTCGCCCTATTTTCATGCCCTTGATTTCCCACTGCTTCCAATGGTTGCAGAAGGCTAGTTGGAGGATCGTGGAACGTGAGGTGGTGACGAATTGGGCAAGGAATCGTCGGAGCGAGTGTAATCTCCGTAGGAGCTCGTGAAGGTTTGGTGCGAATCGGAGTATTAGGAGGTTTAAGTGCGTCTTGAGGTAGGGAACGATCCTCTTAATTCCTTCTATTATGATAATATATCTGGAACGCATGAATCTGCATGTTAATTATGTTTTTGGGTAAGGGTATTCCATGCGGGGTCAAAGGTGGTTGATTGATTTACTTAGTGAAACATGTTGTTATGGTTGTTTTAAATGCATGGATGTTAGAGAAAGGATTTTGTTGTGTTTCCCACTGGTTTTGGGGCTAAGAACACTTGTGGAATCGGCCTAGGTTCTATGGGAGCTGGTAGCCAAGGAGCTTGGCGTCAATATCGATTGACGCCAGGTTCTTCAGCTGGGAGATAATGGCCAGTGATCTTGCTGTCTACATCCATCAACGACAGTCGATGTTGCCGTCAGCATACTTTTATTTAAATGTTGTTATATTGAATATTTAACAATATCAAGTGGTGCATTGGTATTTGTGGTGCACCTAGTGCACGTGGTTTATGAGATTAGCGTACTGGGTATGCAGTTAGCTGGTTCTTCATGTGTTTACGTAGTATTCACGTGTAGTGGACTATTAGTGCACGCGGCTTACGCGAGAGTTCACGTGGTTTGTGTGTGACGTGCACGTGGTTTGTGTGTGCGGAAAGTAGTACGGCGCCTACCGTGGTTACCTCTCCAGTTGGGTGCCCCAGGTTCTCTGTGAGCCAAGCTATTAGCTCGGGGCTTTGTCTCGGTACTGTGCTGTACCATCGAGGTCTGTGTCATTTGACCTGGACACCCTCACTCGTTTGCTTGAGTTGTACGTTCGGCTGAGGGAAAGACGACAGTGGGACAGTGACTGTTGTACTTGTCTTTTGGTCACTTGTAGCACGCTCTTAGTTGGGGGCACGGACACTAGTAGTCGACACTGGTCCCCAGCTAGTCCTTTTCTAGTGCCTCACTCTAGAGGGCCCAAGCCAGGGTCTCTAGAGGTGTTAGGCATGGGCCTGCGACCGTGTGGTCCGCAGGTGGTGGTGTTTAGTTGGTCTCCATAGTTACTTGACCTTTTCACGTGGAGCGGCAGCTGGACCTTTTGTCCGTGGCTGCGTGACTGAGAGGTAGACCTGTGTGTGTTTGTCCGAGTCAGTTGCTGGTGTCGCGAACCAGTTCACGTGGCTCGCGTGTGGCGGTCTCTACTTTAGCTCGTACACCTGTTTGGGTTTGCCGTTTATTTAATATAATTGATTTATGTAGTCGAAAAATGGTGAGTATATTTACAGCTTTAATATCATGCTTAGTTGTTCTATAAATTGCTAGCGCAGTTTACTGCTTCGTACCTGTGTTGGTTTGCTCGGTGTTGGAGGAGTTCCCTACTGAGCCATGACTAGCGAGGCTCACCCCTACCCCCACAGGTGAAGGCGAGGAGGACGTTTCTTGGTCGTCGTCCAGTACAGAGCCGCGTCATAGCGGTGCAGGGTCAGCACCTCCAGCAGTGTAGTGTAGCTAGTTGGTTACTTCTTCTAGTTGTACCCCGGGGTATGCCCCAGGCTCTTGTACTTTCTTTTAGTCTTGTGGAAATATGGCTATGTAAATTTGTGAAATATAATATATATATATGGAATGGTGTGTTCTTTTGTGTTTTCACGGACTAGTGTGTGGTATCCCTTGCGAGGCTTCAGCCCGTTCGCGGGAGACGGACTCGGGTCAGGCATGTTACTGGTTTAACGGGCTTGGACGAGGCGTTCCGTCACACGAGCCTCTTGTTGTTGCTGCTACTTGCTGCTGTTGGCTGCTGTGTGGCGTTGCACGACGTGGAGGAGTGTCACCACCGGTGTAGGAGGGGTCATCGTCATCGCCGATCATCCACTGTGTGGATACCGCTAGAGGGAGTCTCGCGAGAGCTCCTTCAAACAAGGACTAGTTCTGCGCTTCAGGGGATATACGATCTCCCCTAGGTGAGATTGTCTCACGCCTTATTTGTATGTATGTTTACATGCACTGTACATCATAGCCCGATCAAGTACTTGGATGGAAATCGATTTTTGTTTTACTTCCACTGCGTATGTGATGCCTCAAGTTGATTTCCAACATTAATGACATTTTTTCACTTTATATTACATACATGAGATGATATTATATTGTGATTTCCATGGGTCTGTGCAATGAGAATTGAGATCGTGATATGAGACTAATTCTCTTTAAATATAGATCCTAAATATTCTTGGTCATAGATTATTCAAGAAGAACATTGAGATAACCGGATAGACCGGTGGCTGTATACCCATCCATATGATGGAGATAGCTGGTCTCATAGCTACTTGTACGGAGACACTAGGGTATGGTGCAGGTGCTCATTAGAGAATGAGTTCACTGAATGATCCTCTCTCGGAATGCTATATGGTTGATGATACCTGAGTGTTAGACAACAATTCAGTGGTCCCAATTGTGTAACTGGTCCTTGAACTTGAGACATCAAGGATGCCTTATTTGAGTACTCTATTCCTTGATGCCCGGCTTATAGGTTTGGAAGTCCTAGATCTAGTATAGCCAGTTGTTGGGAATGGTAGCCAACCGTACAAAGACAATTGTGTGTCAATAGAGGATCGTCCACTCTCGGTATCATAAGAGGAATATCCCATATGTTCTTGATTATGTAAATCCCTGGCCACGGTCAATCGGATTGAGAGAGACAAAGTTCTCTAGGAGAATCCGATAAGAGTGAGAATCAAATAGATTCTGTATAAGCCTGACAATACTATGCCTAACATATAATCTGAGATATTAGTTAGATGAGGGACTAAAGGCACTCGGTAACTGTGGGTAAAAAGGTCCAATAGATTTGATCCCCCTGTACTGTTGGAGACTATGGCATAGTACCTTGGTACATCTATAGTCAATGAGTTGAGTGAATCATTATGGAGATAATGATTCACTAATGGTCTGTTTGGTTACATGTAAAATAGTTTACTAGGGAAATAGTTTTTCATGGAATAATTTTTACATGAAAATGAAAACGTAATTGTCCATCTGGTTGTCAGATAAATATTTTCATTGGCTATTTATGTAAATAGAGAGTATGGGAGGGGTATGGGATCTTATGATCCACTCAAATGAGAGAGAGTCATGTACTCTTTATGTATTAACACTATTCATCAAAAAAATATTTTTTTTATTTTTTATTTTAATATTTAAAAAAATAAAATTAGATAACTAATGAAAAATAAGTAACTTTGACAAAAACAATTTAAATTAGGAGAAATAAAATAAAAACATAATTTGAATGAATAGTATTCTATAGATATTTTAATAAAAAAATAAAAATTAAATTAACTAATAAAAAATAATTAAATTTGACAAAGACTACTTAAATGAGTGGAAAGAAAATAAAAATGTAACTAAATGAATAGTGTCTAAAAAAAGATCACTGTAGATGTAGAATGCGTACGAAAATGGCGTCCGCATAAAAACGGCGGATGCCAAAATTCGTGATTTCTGGGATACCATTTTTTATATTTTACTTTTCAAGGGTATCAAACGATCTAAAACATAAGATTTTCCCTGAAAAACTTTTCCTAATAGAGTTTTACATTAAAACAAACGGACCCTAAGTCAGAAAGAGTTCTGAGTCACAAAGGTTCTAATGGGTGCAACTCACGGCCAACTCGATATTGGGCCTAGAGGGTCACACACAAAAGGTGGATGACACAACGATGATAGAGGATTATATAGAGTTATCCAATAGGCTCTTTTCTGACCAACGACGAAGATAGACAGTCAGTCACTAGGATGGTCCTGGTGACGGAATAGATTGTCGCCAGGATGATCCTGGCGACATGGTCAACTGTCTCCAGAAATATCTTGGCGATATAGTCTACTATCGCTAGGACTCCTGGTGACATGATCGACTATTGCTAAGAGAGTCTTGGAGACAATGGCATGTGTCGCCAATATTGATTGGCGACACCCTGTCCTACCGTCAATGCAAGTATGGTTGCATGTACTATGGGCCATACCACGCATGTCCGCATGACTTGCGCGTCGTGTGCAGGTTTGAAAAAAATGCCCTTTTTATAGATAGAGGGTGTGGGAGAGAGCTACAAGCTGAGCTCTCTCCCACCAACTCTGTCTCTCCTTTCCACTCTCCTCTTCCTCTCCTTCATCCCGCAACCTCTCTCCTAGGGAAGAGAGAAGAGAGCAAGAGGGTCTTTCCCTCCTTTCTCCAACTGTTGTTGTTGCATGCTTCGACTGCTGCTGCTACCTTGTTGTTGCTGCGAGGAGCTACTGAGAGCAGCACTATTGGAGAGGAGATGCTGACGAGAGGAGGAGCCTTCCTCGTTGATCGCCACTGTGTGGATAGAGCTAGAGGGAGGTCGCTTGAGCTCCTTCATCCGCAGGACTGTCTCTGCACTTCAAGGGACATACGAGCTCCCCTAGGTGAGAAAGTCTCGTCCTTGTATAAATTGCATGAATGTCATGCACTCGGACATCATCCCGATCCATTAAGTTCTTGTAGAAAATGTGTTTTTGTTTAAAATATACTTCTGATGTGCACTTGAGTCATTTAATGTAAGGTGGAATAGGCAAAGTGGACTTTCAGGCTGTTTGGTTGCTTGTAAAATAAATTCATAGGGATTTTTTTTTTCAAGGATTAACTTTTATGGGAAAATCAAAAACCCAATTGTCCATTTGATACTCACGTAAATGTTTTTCATGAAAAACAATTCTGATATTTTTTTACCAATAAAATATTTATTAAAAATAATTTTTAAAAATAAATAAAAATCTAAAAAATAAAAAATATGTTTCATATGCCAACTATCTGATCGCTCAATGCCGGACGTCGAGTGCATCGGGCATCGGGCACCGACTGTCGGCCATCGGATGTCTGGTTCAGGGTGTTGGCCTTTGGACGTCGGGCGTCGGGCACCGGACGCACAGGCGTCGGACGCACAGGCATCGGACGCCAGACAACGGACGCAAAACACATAGGTGTCGGACTCCGGACAACGGATGCCAGATGCCAGACACCGACCACCGAGCTCCAGATGTCTTACTGTTGGTGCAGTTGTCGGGCACCGGGCTTTGGACGCCAGAAATCGGGCCACCATGTGCTGAGCGCTGGACGCCGGCCACTGGGCGTCGGGTGCGGGACATCGGTCGCCGGGCGTCAGATGTCAGGATGTCTGATGCCAGGCGCTGAGAGCTGGGCGTCGGGCCGCCAGACACCGGATGCCGACCGTCGGATGCTAACGTCGGATGCCAGCCATCGGACAGTGCCAGACGGTGCTGGCCGCTAGGAGCCAGACGGATCCCGCGCGCCGGCCACCAGGCGTCAGACGTCGAGCGCCAGAGAGTCGGATGTCGATGCCAACTGCAGAGCGTCAGGTTGGCAGCTGCCGATCGTCGAGTTTCAAATATCGGACATTGAGAATTATAGTGGAGATTATAGTCACACTCATGAAAATCCTATATGAAATAGAAATTTGAGAAAATGATTTATGGAGTCTTATCAAGAATGCCAAAATCTATAATTTTAAGTAAAAGATTTTCATGAATTAAGTTTTGAGTAGTACCAAACAGATTATTGAATGAAAATTTTTTCGAGAATATTTTCCGACATAAGTTTTTACGTTTACCCTTTTGTTCAATCCAATTTTGAACTAGTTTAAGCCACAATCTAATTGACAATTTTATTGGACCGAAGGGAGAGTCTCACGAATGTTAGAACTAGCTAGGAGCAAATTAACATATGAATAGAAAAGGGAGGGATGACGACCCAAGCAAGGCCAACATTGTTGACCACCTGCACCTTCCTCTCTATCCTCATTCTCCTTTATCCATGGATCTAGTGTGTCCACATGAGTAGTAGAATTATTCGTAAGTAATCCAACATTAGTAATAGGAGAGGCAGGGAGTTGGAAAAAATAAAAAGGGCAGATAATTAATAGTGGAAAAAAATGGCCCTAGCACAGATCATCTTAACTAAGAAGTTGAGACCTTTCACCCAAGCACGTACTCTGTTACCTTCACTAATTAGGGTCTATTTATTTTCCTGTAAAACCTCCCACAAGAAAATATTTTCTCTTAAAACCTCATGAAATTGGTCATTTGGTTGATGGAAAACTTGAACCATGAAAATATTTTCTTCAAAAATCTCAGATTTTGGCACGCGAGAAGAAATCTCAGAAGCCGTTTTCAGCCCACAAAAATGGACGGCACCTAGGCGAGTTTTGGTCCAGTCGCTGACAGTGCCGTCTCTGTAGTCGTCTCCCCTACCCCCCTTCTCCACAGTCACCTCTGAATAAATCCTTCCTCTCCTCGCCTCCCCTACCCCCCTTCTCCATAGTCACCTCTCCTGTAGGCTCCTCCACCTTCGCACCCACCACCAGTCGGTACCGACGCCGCTCCCTCACTAGCGGCTATGGAACAAGCGTCATTTGCTTCATCCCATCTCTCCACGGCCAACGACATCATCTTCTGTGGCTTCTTGCAAGAGACCAACGAGGTGCTTCTGCATCAGTCTACTTTACCCCCAGCACCTCTGCGGAATCGAAACCGTAGCTGTCCTCCTCTAGCCGCCGCCCTCCACTGGATATCCGTAAAACACAGGCGCCCAAGGTCGAGTGGACCGCAGCAGCACCGGAGTACGTAGAGCAGTAACCTGTGGCGGACTCGAGGGACTTTATCTTGTCTCTCTGTTCACCAGTTTCAATTTTGGAGAGAGAGAGAGAGAGAAGGTAGAGAGGGATTCATGTGCCTCAAGACGTAAATGGGTTTCACGCCATGTTCATGTGATCAGAACTCCTCTCTTCACCGGCAGATTCTTGTGACACAATTCAACTGCGAATTCATAGAACGCCCTCTGCTTTGTAAGAACCCTCATTAGGAATCCGTAGGGATAACAAGAATCGAAGTAGAACAAAGGGAGGGAAACAAAAATGAGAGATTGGGGAAGAAATGTCTCTCGTCTTCGTAAGCAACGACAAGACAGATGAGTGAAACAATCAGCACAACCCACAATGTCCATTATCAGCGCAAGGCGAGGCCCCAACCCAGTATTGGAATTACAGTAAACAGAGTCATAGATTTGGAACAACAGATCAAAACCATATATATATATGGAAGTTCTTCCCCATAAAAAGGAGAGAGTTTTGCAATCTGCATAGCAAAATATGCCCCTATCTGCTCACAAACGAAGCATCATCACACCAACGAGTGCTAGAAGGAAGTAGCCCACAGTGCCAGCATCGACGTGGCAGGAGGAGGACCCGTCCGGCGAGTTAGCGGACCTCGGGGACGATGACCCACCCACCTCCCCCGCCGAGGGTGCCAAATCCGAAGGCTTGGTGAGGTCCGGAGCCGGCGCTGAAGCGGGAGCTGGGGGCGGGGCGGCCCGAAAGATGGCCACGGGGAGGAGCACATTCTTCACCTTGTACATGGCCACAGGATTCGTCGAGATCACGCTGCTGCTGATCTTGGGGTTGGCCCAGCCGGAGTCGACCCGAACGAGCCCGGAGGCGTCAGAGAAGATGAGGGTGTACTGTCCGCCGAAAAAGGTGGTGACGGGATTCCTCTGGCATTTCTTCGCCGTCGACTAGTGGGTCCTGGGGATACTGGCCTACGAGATGCCTATGGCCGCACCCCCTTCCGCATAGAGGTGGCATGACTGCCCTTCTTCACGTCCTGCGAGAACGACGACGAGGAAAAAAAATCAGAAAATATTTTATTGACAAACAAATGGTAATTACGGTTTCATTTTTGTGAATTTTTTTTTCATTTTTTTCTATTAAAATATTTTACATATAATCAAATAGACCCTAACTGTTTCTATCTTTAATGCAAATGCTTAATTTGAAGGTCCGATGCCTTTTGGCCACGTGATTAAATGGAAGATTGCCCTCGATGAGTTCGAAATCCATCCTCGACTTGCGAGATGAATTAAAGGCAAGCCCTCGTCAAGTTCTTTGACAGACAGCACACAGGCATATATACACCGATCGATAGCCAACCTGGCTCGAGACTCACCCGCCTTTAGGTGACCTCTGTGTGAAATGGGGGTGGGTGAGGGAGCTTACATCTTTGTTGTTAAAGCATTTATGAAGGAATCTAACATCTAATTGATGCCTAGTTTTTAACAGTGGAACATTCGAGGAGGTCTTAATAAGAAGTAGATGTTGGTCTGCATGTGCTATCTGATCTATAGATTCTATGCTACAAAATCGTCATGTTTTATTTGAGTGGCCTTCCTTCTCACTGACATAATTAAACTTGAGTTTAATTGCTTCATCTGGGGTTTTGTGATCGACTCAATGTATTGGTGAACCCAATTCACTACATCAATCGACTTGGGATATATATATTCTTCAATTATTTTAAGATAAATTAATTAAAATTTTATATTTAATAAATTTGATTTATTTTTTAATTTTTGACAGAACTATAATTCATTACAAAAAATGTTATCTCTTATTACAATATATGTTAACTTATGTTATAATAAATATCTCTTTATTATAATGAGAGATTTTTAATTAATTTATCTATATTTTTAATAAAATTATGATAAAAAATAAAAAAATTAAATTCATCAAAAAGATAAGAGAATTTTTAAGGAGCAAAAGATCAATAGGAGACGAGACAAACAGGTCGGAGGCAGCCAAAGCATAGAAAAAGGACTTAGCATGTGAGCTCCGCACCGCAGCAGCGCTCGCCTCGACTTATTGGCTGCCATAGTAGGTGCATGCAACACCATAAGTGGCGGTGGGCTCACGAGTTTGGGAAGGTGTTAGAACGAGTGTGGCAACGAGCTGTGTGCTGGAGGCATTATTCTTCTCTGTTCTTTTTTTTTTGTTCTCCTTTTCTTGTAATGTAGGGTGGAGGCAGATACGGAAACAGAAGAGCACGTTGCAACGTGTTCACGCGATGGAAGCCCTTCTTCAATAATTAAGGAAGGAGGCGGCAGGCCGTGCTGGAGCCTGGTTGGGTTGAGCACCGAAGGGCACCGAGGAAGAGGAGGTGGGGAAGAAGACGAGGAGGACACGGCGTAAATCAAGTATAAAACTTACAATGTGTGAGATCACGCACTACGTTTGTTTCTTTGGAGAAAAAGAAAGCTTTAGTGAGAGATAGAAGAAAATATCTAATGGAGGAGTTTTGATTGTCCAATTTTGAACTTTAAAAGAGTGATTTTGAAGAATAAAACATGTGTTCTTTGTCTGATGGACCACCCCACAACATTCTTGATTGCATCGATATCCTTACTCTCGGTGTATACGTCAATGGATTTCTAATCATTTTTTATGTTTTTTTTTTTAACTTTTCCCATTGCTTCAAACCCATCCACCCCACTTCACCTCTTCCTCCCAGATCTAAGGTTTTCACTACAACAAAAATGGGCAACACTTACGGAAAATTGGTTACGATTTCTCGTTTCGTAAGGATATTAACTATTATACTTACGATTGTTAAAAAATTTATTAATATTTTAATATTATATCTCCAACACTGTAAATACATCGTAGAAATAAATTTTGACTACTGCGTAAAAACTTGGAGAACCATAAGAATCGACCCAAAAATTTTGTTTGCAGACTTCTCTCACACAAATCCCACCTCTTCTCAGCTTTTCTCTCTCTCAAAATAAAATTCAAGAAACCCTCCTCCCCCAATCGACTACAATCCATCTCTTTCTCTCTCAAAACTGCCCTGCGCTTTGTCATCCCCCATCTCTCCCACTATTCTTCTGCGTGACGAGTAGATTGAGAACCATCCCTGCCTACGAGATCGAGGTGCATCTCTTCCGGTGAAATCGAGGTACCAAAAACCCCATTTTCTGTCCACGATCAAAATCCCAAATCCAAAACCCCCCACGCTCTATCATCCCCGACGGCCACCCAGGCTCCTAGACAGTAGCCACCCGCCACTTCGGCGCCCTCCTACGACTCCGACGTGTGACGAATGCTACTCCACCACCGGCGATTCAGAATTTGCAAGAAGACCCTTTTGCAGCTGGTGCCTCTCCCTCCCTCCCTCCTACCCGTCTCTCTCTCTCTCTCTCCTCTCTCTCTCTCTCTCTCTCTCTCTCTCTCTCTCTCTCTCTCTCTTTCTCACTCTCTATCTCTCAACTGATCTTCTTTCGTCAGACCACCAATCCGCCTCCGCCATCTGTGCCTCGACTGTCCATTCTCTCCATTGGCTTTCCCATCCCATTGAGAGTTGGCCTCACCAGTAAGAGCCCCCGGCCTCTATTGAGAGTTGGTCTCCCTAACCGGCACCACACCGCCTCCGTTGGCCTCCTCAGCCAGTGACACCCCACCTCTGTTGGCCTCCCCATCCCCTCCTCTAAATCTACTCTCCAACTAGCCTCTGTTGGTCTTTCCAACCCTCTCCATCCCCTCCTTCAAATCTAGTCCCCAGCCAGCCTCTGTTGACCTCCCAGCCCTCCCCATCCCCTCCTTCGACTGTGTAAAATTTACTTGACTATGTTTTCTCTGTGTTTGTAGGCATCTCGCAGTGAAACTCTTGTTTGAAGAAGCCACGAAGGTGTTGCAGAACAAACTGCAACTATGTATGGCTCATATGAATGATCATTATACATGTAGAAATCATTTTTTGGGAACTGAAATACTTTTTTAAAATTTATTTTTATCAATGAGTATTGATGAGATTTATTTTTTTGTTAGAGTAAAGTAGTCATTAAGAAAATAGGTTGGAGTTGGATGGACAAACAAAGCTGTAGCAACTCTAAAAATTTAAATATCGATAAATAAATTAAATTAAAAGAAAATGTGAATAATTAAAATCTAATAAGCAAAAACCAAGTGATGGGTTATCCAAGATGGTCCATACATGGATTAATGGCCCGAAAGCTAGAGTCCAACGATGAATGGGAGATATTTTTGCCTAATTTCATACCTAAATTATTAATAAATTAAGAAAGATTAAGATAATCACTATTTTAACTCAAAATTATTCTAAAAAGAGTCCTAGCCCTATCTTAACCCTTTTCCCACGAATCTAGAGTCCATCCCTGTAGCCCAGCTAGCATGCCCAGAGGGGGGTGAATGAGATTCTTAAAATTTGAGTACCTAACCCTGTTCACAAAAATGTTTACACGAAAACACACTTCGATGACTGTTAGTGTTAGTAAAAGGAGTATAGCAAACACAAGACAATCAAACACATGACACAAGGAATTTATTCTGGTTCGGACCTCCTCTCCACAGGAATCCTATGTCCAGTCCCTAAGCAACAACTCAGGATTTCACTACCCAAGGGTACAGTCCCCTTCAAGGACAACACACACCCCCAGCCACAGCTGGTCTTCTCTTCACAACCCGAAGAGGAATTACAATACCCTGGATCCCACCAGGTCTTCCTTCTACACGAAAGGAAACAAACACCCTGGAACCCCCAGGTCTTCCTTCAACACGAGGGAAAGAACACAGGAATGCATTCAAGAGATGATACGCCCCTAGATCAAGCTTAAAGACCAACGCTCGATCTGAAGCAATGACTGAGAGAGAAAGATATATGAGGAACACTCTCAGTATACAGACTCTCAAGACTAACACAAGAATGCAGAGAGCTAAGAACTAAGAGCTGGACAAGCAAGGAGTGAAGCTTCGCTCTTTCAGATGCTCGCAGAAAGCTTGTAAAAGATTGACGTAAGTGTTGTTGTTTCTGGAGCTTCAGTCTTCTATATATGTCTTTCATTTGAAAATTGAACGTTGAAGTGTCCGTTATCTCTAAGCTTTTGTTTACGTTAGACTACATGTCACTGTAGCTCTTCTTGTTCAACATTCTTTAGCTTTCAATGCACACAACAAGAGAAAGGATCTTCTTTGATGTCCGTTATCTTCCATATTGTCCAACATTGTATTGAGGTGCACTGTCAGAGACCTGTACACATAAATGCTAAGACAATAGACAGCTAGGCTGTCTCTTGTTGTCAGTCATGTTAGAATGATTTTATATCAAAATAGAAGTTCCATTCTGTTCTTCTGAAAGATGTTTACAGTATAAGCATGGAAATAGAAGATATTGTTTGCATGCAGTGCAGTGATATGATCAGTCATAATAAATGCATAGATGTGAGATAAAGGCGAGGGAAGACTTTGGCTTTTCAAACTATATGAGAATAGGTTTGAATATCAAGTCGTTATACACCATGAAATCGATATGATTATGACTTATGAAATTGATGTAAAGATGAGTCATTGTTCAAGTGAATCGTTATAACGTTCATAACAAGTTGATGTACACACAAATCGTTATGCATTAATAACCGAATCGTTGTAGAGACAAATCGTTATGATACTATCAAAAAATCATTACGAGCAATCGTTGTTTCACTTATCGAGTCATATAGTGAACAAATCATTATTTAATGTATCAAATCGTTACTACTGCGACCAAGTCGTTGTGTAACTTAATGAATCGTTACAGTGACTGAGTCGTTGTGTAACTTATTGAATCGTTATGAACTTAACGAGTCTTGTAATACTGAATCGTTGTGAGAGCAAATTGTTGTTCTCACTTAAGAAATCGATGCGATAACCAAATCGTTATGAGCTCGGAATCGATGTGCATACCTATCGAATCGTTTTGAGAGCAAATCGATGTGATCTCTTAGCGAATCATTATGAGAGGCAAATCGTTACGATCTCTTAGCGAATCGTTATGAGAGGCAAATCTTATAAAAAATATTTAGAAATGCACATAGTCTTAGTTTTGTTAATCACCAAAAATAGATATTTAATTCAATTAAAGTACATGGGGAAAATCTGATCATCAATCTCCCTTTTTTTGGTGAAGACAAAACATAGCAACAATAAAAGATGTTCTGAAATAAATCTAAATAAATTACGAAATAAGATATAAGAGAAATAAAATATAAGAGATGTATTTCAGAAATACTATATTTCTCCCCCTTTTTGTCATTAAGCAAAAAGAATCATTCGGAGACAAAGAAGAGATAAAAAAAAGAGATAAGAGCAAATAACTTTTCTATTTATCTTGAGGGGTTACAGAAAGATAGAAAACAGGAGATAGAAGGGAGGCATGCCACTAAATAATGCACAAGGCCTTGCATTCCTGCTCCTCAAAATAGGTCTTGAAAACCCCAAAAGCAATAGAGTAAGATGACCTCATGTTTGGAATCATCCTCTTGATGTGAAGTTGGCGCTGATCTTCTAGAAAATTAGCATATTCATCGGTGCCAAGAGATTCTTTGAAGTAAATAAAAGATCCAAAACTGGCAAACGAAGAAATTGGTTGGTCTTGATGCGGTAGTGGATCTGATTCTGCAGAAGATCTTTCTTCGACCCACTAAAGGTAGGGGTCCTAAACTAAATTGATAGAATTCAGGTCCAAGAAGGCATCAACTGTGAGAGTAGGCTTGCCGGCCTTAAACAAGGAGTTGTTCAAGGCTTCCAACTGAAGGCTGACTGGCTGTAGTGCTTTTCCCAGTCTGTGGGAGAAAGCCTTTCACATTCTGATAGCAGAGGGGCAAGAACTTCAGAGGAGATATGGCCTAGATGAAATTCTCTGAAGATAAATCTTTGGAAGGAGGGTAGTCAACCCTATGGAGCTGAGATCCTTCCCATGATATGAGTGAATCTCTCAAAAATGGTAGGACCAACTGAGGAGTCCATGACCAAGGAGTGCAGCTTAGGAAGAAACACAGTGTCTGGAATTTGCAGGGTGGCGAAATCCACTTTGAAAGAGAAATTGACTGTATTTTCAGTTTTTAACGAAGCAACGGCTCCCTGGAACTGACCAACTGTACTTCAGGTAACTTGTGAAGATACCGATAATCATTGAATAACTAGAAGTACCTGATGAGCTTCACTTCCTTTTGAATAAAAGGAGCCTAGAGGGTTTTATGATGAATGACAAACCACTCAGAGAGAGTGAGTGGGGATCCCTGGGTGGAAACCGAGCTGACTTTTCAAGAATATATTTTCTGTAGAGAGCCGAGTGCCCTTTAGCCCACTGATCTTCAGATTTGCATTCAGCCATTTGAAGATTTTGGATTGATCAGCTTTTGAGAAGTGGTTGTAGGGAAGGACAACATTGAGGTGATCAATTAGATTTAGACAATGAACACCAAAAATGGTGGCAAGGATACACTTTTGGAGATATTCACGATAGAGTGGTTTCCTTCGATTTTCAATAGTGAGAGAAAACCAAAGAGGAGGAAATTTAGGTTCGGTGGGAAGAGCAAGAGTAGTGGAGAGTTTCCTCTTTTTAGAAACAGGACTAGAGGAGTCAGTCCTGTGGACATGAGAGGCAACTGCCAGAACTGAATAGATGGTGGTGATTTCCAATTCATCCTCAAATTTATTTAGAAATGGACCTTAGATTTGAGAACCTTCAGGTATAAAGGAGACAAAGGAAGGAGTAGGAGGATGGAGAAATGATTGATGGGTAGAAGAAGGTGTGATGGATGGTCCATCTAAAGAAGGACCAGAGGAAGAGGAGGCTCCAGCTGATGATGAGGCTAGAGGGTCTTTAGGAACATGAGGAGGTGGTGGAATGGATGTAGAGGTGGCAGGAGAAGGAGAGGATTCAGAAGGAAATGGAGTTGGGGAAGAAAATGTGCGAGGCAGGGGTTGTTTAAAGGTGATAGGTGCTGGAGGTGCTGTGGAGGAAGATGGTGGTGAAGGAGGGGCTGGAGTTGCAAGAGGAGAGGGATCAGGGCATCTGGAGCAACAATTGGCTAGAGGGTCTTTAGGAATATGAGGTGGTGGAATGGATGTAGAGGTGGCAGGAGAAGGAGAGGATTCAGAAGGAAATGGAGTTGGGGAAAAATGTGCGAGGCAGGGGTTGTTTAAAGGTGATAGGTGCTGGAGGTGCTGTGGAGGAAGATGGTGGTGAAGGAGGGGCTAGAGTTGCAAGAGGAGAAGGATCAGGGCATCTGGAGCAACAATTGGCTAGAGGGTCTTTAGGAATATGAGGAGGTTTGGAATGGATGTAAGGTGGCGGAGAGGAGAGATTCAGAAGGAAATGGAGTTGGGAGAAAAATGTGCGAGGCAGGGGTTGTTTAAAGGTGATAGGTGCTGGAGGTGCTGTGGAGAAGATGGTGGTGAAGGAGGGGCTAGAGTTGCAAGAGGAGAAGGATCAGGGCATCTGGAGCAACAATTGGCTCTTCCACTCTTGGAATCTCACCCTCGGAGACCACTGGCCCTGTTGGCCCAGAAACATCCTCTATTGGCCCTGACGGCCCAGACTTCACAGCTTCAACCTGATCCTGCATTGCAGTTGCTACCTTGTTAACATCTTGTGACCCGAATGGCCCTACTGGCTCTTCTGAAATTTGCCCTGATGGCCCAACATCTTGTTTCCTGGCCTCAAAAGGCCCAGAACTTCTGACTGGTACTGTAGGAGAAGGAGTAGGAGGGGCATTTGATGACTGTGCCCTGACCAAATCTCCAAGTGCGGTTATAGATTCCTTGATACTTATGAGCTCATTTCGCACCCATCTCACTGCATTTCTCACCATTCTCATTTCCTTATCTGAAGTACTCTGGCTTATGAAAATTGACTGAATGTCTGATTGCACAGAGCACAGAATCTTTCCTTGCTCATCCAGTCTTTTGATAACAGGCTTTATATTTATCTTCAGCTTCTTCTTCTTCTGATGTGGCCGCCAGGTAAGGAGAGGAGTTTCCTGAGCCACTTCTTTTCCCTTGACTTCTCTTGCCCTTTTTAAGGGCTCCACAGAGTCATCACTGTCATCTGAGGCACTTTCCACAATGCCTTCTCTGAACTCATCAACATTGGGGACATTGGTTGTGTGCTCCCCCTGAGAAGCTGCTTGTTCTTCAATAACTTGCTCTTCTCGAATAGGAGTGGTTGTTCCTTGCACAGCTTCAATCACAATCTCCTGCTCCCCTTGAATAGAAACATCCTCCATAGGAGAGTCAACTTGAGTTGCTTCTTCCTATTCCCCCTGGATAGGAGCTTCGAACATCTGAACTGCATTTTGGCCTGATGCCATAGCTTCATTTTCTTGATTTTGCTCCCCCTGAGTGCTAGAAATGGATTCCAGCATATCTCTAAGAATGGATGCCACAACAGTGGTGGGGTTGACTGCTTCTGAAGTTCCTTCAGCTGGTACAATATTTTCGAGAGGAATCTCTTCAATTAGGCTTCCAATGACCATGGATTCTTCTACTCTAGCCTCTGCTGCTGCTGTTCCCTCCTGAACGACTGGTGCATGATCCTGCTGATCCTGAATGCTTGGCATTGCTGCCCTGGCAACTTCTTGTTCAATTGGAGCATCTGATACTGCTGCTGCTGGAACTGTTGGAATTTCCTCTTCCTGGACTTCTTGGGCTTCGCCAATGATGGCCTCACCCTCAGCCACTGAGGTCTTAGTCTACAATCCTCCAACCAATGAGAATCCACTTTTTTCAAGTTTCTACTGCGGATTGCTTGCCCCATCTTTTCTGACACAACTCCAGATAAATTGACTCCAAAATGTTGAAATACTCTGGTTAGCAGGTGGGCATAAGGTAGAGAAACATTCAATTTTCTTTTCTTATCCCAGACCTGAGTATGAGCAAACTTCATTCGCTTCAAGATACCTCTGCCATGTTTATATCCTAGTTCTGGATAGCCCAGAACATCATATCTGAATCTGCCTTTGTACAGGTTGAGAAAGTAGCACTTCTGGGGACTAGAATCTGACAAACTATAAAGTGCAGGACGGTTGAAGGCGTCAATCTGGTTGATGTCCAACTTCCCATCCTTAGGCTTAAACTTGGGACCAATAATCCCTAACCCCTTCGCCTGGATATCCATAGTGTAAACCCCACTGTGATCGGTCGTGCAAACTCCAAATAGAGACTCCAAAAGAGCATATGTGATTCTAATCTGGGTTCCTTTGACAGATGATGTCAAGGACCCGTCTTCCTCAGTCTTCAGGCACACATAGAAAGCTTTGACGAGATCTGGGTAACTTACCTCTGATAGAGTTGCTAACTTTGTCCATTTCATCCTTTCCATTGCTGCAATAACACTGCCCATTCCATTCTTCTGCAAGCCTGCGACATCCACTGCCTTGTTTCCACATAGCTTGATCTTCACGGAGGTAAATCCTTCTTGCTGCTCTATAGTGAGAAACTCAGCTCCGTAGCCCCCGACGCTGCCGGAAACACCAGAAGAGGCCATGGAATAGGATGGGGAAAGTTTCTGGATGATTAGAAGGAGAGGTGAAGAAGAAACCTTCAAGAAATTTCTCGCAGGAAGAGTTGGAAACTTGAAATCGCAGAGAGTCGATGCCGAGTCGATAGGGTATCGCCTCAGGCAGATAGAGGGAGATGAAGGTGGTGTGTGAATCGTTGCCACACAGATTTCGGGATATAAGAATTAAGGATAAAGTGACTTTTCGAAGTCTGAGGCGCCATAAAGACAGAAAACGACAAACTGACTAGTTTTGAGAAGATAAAATCTTATAAAATAATGAACCGTCAAGGATATTAACAACCAGGCAATATTTGAGGAATTTTCTTAAATTTTAGGGAGAAAAAGTAATTGATATTCTGAAAATTAATATTCAATTTTCATACAGATAAATCTTTCACAATTTACACATGCCTAATTCCCTTCTAAGAGATGTAATCTCTCTTCAGGTAAGGCCTTTGTGAAGATATCTGCTAACTGATTATTAGTATCAATGAAGGAAATATCTATATTACCATTTGCTACATGATCACGAATGAAATGATATCTAACCTCAATGTGTTTAGTTCTTGAGTGCTGAATTGGATTTTTGGTTAGATTTATTGCACTTGTGTTGTCGCACAATAGTGGAATTGTCATGATCTAGAGTCCATAATCCTCAAGTTGTTGCTTAATCCACAGAAGTTGTGTACAACAACTTCCAGCAGCCACGTACTCAGCTTCAGCTGTAGACAATGCTACTGAATTTTGCTTCTTTGAGGACCATGATATCAGACATCCTGTAAGAATTTGACAACAACCACTGGTGCTTTTTCTATCTATTTTGCATCTAGCATAGTCAGCATAGAGTATCCTACTAAATTAATTTCACATGATTTTGGATACCACAGACCTAAGTCATAAGTTCTAGTCAAATATCTAAAAATTCTCTTGATAGAAATTAAATGAGACTCTCTAGGGTCTGCCTGATACCTGGCACACAGCAAACACTAAATAATATATCAGGTCTACTTGCTGTTAAATAAAGCAAAGAACCTATCATACCTCTATAAAGCTCTGATCTACTTTCTTACCATCTTTATCACTGTCTAATCTTGTTGATGTACTCATTGGCGTTGACAGTGGCTTGGCATTTTCAAAACTAAATTCTTCAGCAGCTCTTTTGTGTACTTGACTTGACAGATGTGGGTGCCTTCCTTTCCTTGCTTGATTTGCAGTCCAGGAAGTAGTTAAGCTCCCCCCATGCTCATTTCAATTCTCCCTGCATTAGCTTCCCAAAATACTTGCAAAGAGATTCACCAGTAGATCCAAATATTATATCATCAACATATATTTGAACAAGTAGCACTTTTTAATTTAGACTTAATGAATAATGTGCTATCTACTTTTCCTCTGATAAACCATGATCTAATAGAAATGCACTTAATGTTCATACCATGCTCTAGATGCTTGTTTCAAACCATATAAAACTTTATGCAATCTAAATACATGATCCGGAAAATCCATGTCATCAAAACCTGGAGGTTGTTCTACATAAACTTCCTCCTTTATAAACCATTTAGAAAATCTGATTTAACATCCATTTGAAACAATCTTAAATCTAATGCGGATGCATATGCAAGTAAGATTCTAATAGCCTCAAGTCTAGCTACGGTGCATAGGTTTCATAGAAATCTATGCCTTCCTCTTGGGAATAGCCTTGAGCTACTAGTCTAGCCTTGTTTCTTATGATCATACACCAGCTTCATCCAATTTGTTCTTGAACACCCATTTGGTGCCAATCACTGGATGATCTAATGGTCTAGGAACAAGTGACCACACTTGATTTCTCTTGAACTGATTCAGTTCATCTTGCATGGCTAAAATCCAAGATTCATCAGTAAGAGCTTCATTGACTGTCTTAGGCTCTATTTTGAAACAAAAGCTAGATAGTCACAAGGAATTACATTACCTCGGTTCTTACCCCAACTGACGGATCACCAATGATGTTGTTCTAGAGGATGATCTTTCTTATATCTCCATTCCTTTGGAAGATTTTCATATGAGATGTTCTCTTGTTGCAGGTCTTCCAGAGGTGGATCTTCCTTATCCTCAATTGATATGTTCTTTAGTTTCTTGGATAAATCATTTGTATCAACATCACTGTCTACTTCCTTTCTCAAGGAAGGGTTAGTTTCATCAAAGATAATATGCACTGATTGCTCAATTAATAGGTTCGTTTATTAAACACTCTATAACCTTTGGGTTTGGAAGCATACCCCATGAATTACCTTCATCTGATTTGGAGTCTAGCTTACCGATGTCTCTTTTGCCGTTGTTGTGGATGAAGCATGGACATCCAAATGTCCTGAAGTGGCTGATCTTCGGCTTCTTTTGCTTGTACAACTCATACAAGTCTTCTTCAGATCGACCTGATCATCACCGGTTGATTATATAACATGCTGTGTTGACTACTTCAGCCCAAAAATACCTTGGCAAATCATATTCTGATAGCATCGTCCTTGCCATGTCCAATAGGGTTCTATTCTTCCTCTCAGCAACTCCATTTTGCTGTGGTGTCCTTGGCGCTGAGAAGTTGTGCTCTATGCCTTGATCATCACAAAAGTTGGCAAATCTTTTCATTTTGGAATTCTCCACCATGATCCGATCGAATGCTGATAATGCTATACTTCTTATCTTTCTAAACCTTTTTACTGAAGCTTACAAAACTTTCAAATGTATCATCTTTGTGCTCCAAGAAGGATACCCATGTGAATCTGGAGTAATCATCTACTATAACAAATCCAAAATTCTTTCCTCCAAGACTGTGGTCCTCATTGGCCAAATAAATCCATATGTAGAAGTTCTAAAGGTTTAGAGGTTGTTACCACAGTCTTTGACTTAAAGGATGACTTGGTGTGCTTTCCTTTTGCACAAGGCCCACAAACACCATCTATTCTTGTGCTGATTTTAGGTAGACCTTCCACCAAGTTTCTCTTGATCAGCTTTCTCATGCCATCCAGACTACAGTGGCCTAATCTTCTGTGCCACAGATCAGTTGACTGCTCTTTGCTTGCGGCCAGACAGATATCCTGATCTTTTAGTTCTTCTAGGTATAGCACATACAGGTTCTTTTCTCTGTTGGCTTCAAAGATGACTGCTCCATCCTTCATAATGTTGTACTTTGACATCTAGAATCTGATTTGTTGTCCTTTATCGCACAGCTGGCTGATACTGATGAGGTTGTGCTTCAATCCCTTGACGCATAGTACTTCTTCAATAACTGTTTTGCCTTTGCTGCCTACTGATCCACTGTCGATTACAGTTCCTTTTCCATTGTCTCCATAGGTGACTGTACCTTCTTCAGCTTCTAAATAGGAAAATTGCTTCTTGTTCCCTGACATGTGCCTTGAGCAACCGATGTCTAAATACTATTTGGATGCTCGAAGGTTTCCCTGCATTAAAAACATTAAGCTTTAGGTACCCAAGTTCTTTTGGGTCCTGGTTGGTTAGTGTCATCAATTTTCCTTTTAATTATCCATATTTTATGCTTAGTTGGACATGATACTTTAATATGTCCTAACTTGTTGCAATGACTACAGCAAGATATCTTAGTTGTCTTTTCAGTTGAAATGTATTTGAAGTTTACCTTGTATGTTGTGTCTTGTTCAGGTACAAATTTAGGTGTAGATATTTTTAGGATAAACTTTAGTTTCTTCATTATCGGGGGGAGTATAACCTAATCCATGTTTCTTTTACCTGACCGTCTAGCACCTTTCAATATTAATGTTGTTTTGCCATTAGTAAATTTTTCTAGTGTGCTTGATAATTTTTCATTTTCTATGGTTAACGTGTTGACTTCTTGTTTTAAATTATTTACAGTTTCTTGATTTTCCATGTTTTCTAATTGTTCATTTTTATTTTCAAGTCATCATACAGTAATTCATTTCTCCTTTTTAGTTCATTAATTATTTTTCCATTTGCTCATTTTCAGATTTTAAATCTGAATTAGTATTTTCTAGGCATGCGAGATTTTTCTTACTGGCTCTTAGTGATTTACATACTTCTTTATATTTATTGTACAATTCATTAAAAGCTTCTTCCAAATTATCAGAATCTGATTCATTACAAGAAGAAAAAGATGAGTCTGATGTTACCTTGTCTTCGCCGTTGGCCATGAATGCCAGGTTGGCTTCTTCTTCTTCTTCACTTGAGCTTGACTCACTGTCAGAGTCGCTGCTGTTATCCCATGCTGCTGCCATGGCTTTCTTTTTGTATCTTCTAGGTTTTCTTGAACTGTCCTTCTTTCTGAACTCAGATTTCTTGAGCTTCGGACACTCTGCCTTGATGTGTCCAGGCTTCTTGCATTCATAACAAATTGGCTCATTTTTCTTTGTATCTTTGACTTCAGACCGTTTGAAGTCTTTTCCTTTCTTGAAGTATCTTCTTCCAGACTGATACTTCTTTTTCTTGGCTAATATTCGTTGTAGTCTTCTGGACGCATTGCTTCTTCATCTTCGCTGCTGTTCATGCTTTCTTGGCTGTATGAGCCTTCTTCTGATTCGTCTTCTTCTACTTTGATTGCGTTAGAATGCTTCTTTCTACCAGAAGATTCTCCTAACCTTTCCATGTTAATCTCATGGGCCATAGGGACCCGATGAGTTTCTCCAATGACATCCTTTTCAAGTCGTTGGCTTCTTCTATCGCTGTCACTTTGGGAGTCCAAGAGGATGGTAGGGATCTAAGGATTTTCCTTACCATGTCTCCCATCTCATAGCTTTTTCCTAATCCAGCTAACCTGTTGGTGATGTCTGTAAATCTACTAACATCTGTGTAATGGTTTCTCCCGACTGCATCTGGAACCTCTCGTACTGTGTCACCAGAATATCTATTCTGGTTTCCTTTACTTTGTCAGTACCTTCGTATGTGATTCTTAGCTTCTCCCACATCTCCATCGCTGATTTGCAGGCTGAAACTCTATTAAATTCTTTCTTTCTAAGTGCACAGCATAATATGCTCTTAGCTTTGCAGTTGAGAGAAATCTTCTTTCTATCATCTTCTGTCCAGTTGTCTCTGTTGTTTAGAACGACTAGATCGCCTTCTTCTACTATGGACCATATTTGAAAATCGAATCCTTGTAGGAAGTATTCCATCCTTGTTTTCCAATATGTGTAATCTTCACCATCGAACAGTGGTGGCCTGTTTACTGACTGACCTTCGAAGTGACTTTGGGCTGCCATTTGATCTTTTCTCTTCAGATCGTTGGATCTTCTTCTTTGTCGAAGAGACTAGCTCTGATACCACTTGTTGCCCAGCTAGCAAGCCCAGAGGGGGGTGAATGGGATTCTTAAAATTTGAGTACCTAACCCTGTTCACAAAAATGTTCACACGAAAACACACTTCGATGACTGTTAGTGTTAGTAAAAGGAGTATAGCAAACACAAGGCAATCAAACACATGACACAAGGAATTTATCCTGGTTCGGACCTCCTCTCCACAGGAGTCCTACGTCCAGTCCCTGAGCAACAACTCAGGATTTCACTACCCAAGGGTACAGTCCCCCTCAAGGACACTTACACACCCAGCCGCAGCTGGTCTTCTCTTCACAACCCGAAGAGGAATTACAACACCCTGGATCCCACCAGGTCTTCCTTCTACACGAAGGGAACAAACACCCTGGAACCCACCAGGTCTTCCTTCAACACGAAGGGAAAGAACACAGAATGTATTCAAGAGATGATACGCCCCTAGATCAAGCTTAAGACCAACGCTCGATCTAAAGCAACGACTGAGAGAGAAAGTTCTACGATGAGGAACACTCTCAGTATACAGAAGCTCTCAAGACTAACACAATGAATGCAAAGAGCTAAGAACTAAGAGCTGGACAAGCAAAGGAGTGAAGCTTCACTCTTTCAGATGCTAGCAGAAAGCTTGTAAAAGATTGACGTAAGTGTTGTTGTTTCTGGATCTTCAGTCTTCTATATATGTCTTTCATTTGAAAATTGAACGTTGAAGTGTCCGTTATCTCTAAGCTTTTGTTTACGTTAGACTGCATGTCACTGTAGTGCTTCTTGTTCAACATTCTTTAGCTTTCCATGCACACAACAAGAGAGAGGATCTTCTTTGATGTCCGTTATCTTCCATATTGTCCAACGTTGTATTGAGGTGCGCTGTCAGAGACCTGCACGCATTAAATGCTAAGACAACAGACAGCTAGGTTGTCTCTTGTTGTTAGTCAACGTTAGAATGATTTTATATCAAAATAGAAGTTCCATTCTGTTCTTCTAAAAAGGTGTTTATAGTATAAGCATGGAAATAGAAGATATTGTTTGCATGCAGTGCAGTGATATGATCAGTCATAATAAATGCATGAATGTGAGATAAAGGCGTGGGAAGACTTTGACTTTTCAAACTTGTTGATGCTCCGTTCACCGCACTCTGGCAACTGTGGATCCTCCGGTAGGTGCACGAACGTCGCCGCTCCCTCGTTGGCGATGAAGGGGTACTGGTTGACTCCTTTGACTCCTTTGACTCCCGTTTGACTAAGTTGACTGAGGAGAAGAAGAAGAAAACCAGTGAAGTAAAGGGAGAGTTGCGATCGCCAGGGCCTTACCCGGCCCAAGGAGAGTTGTGATCACGTCGATGTTGCTACCTCGCGTAGCAGACGATGATGGGGCTCCAACTTTCCTCTCTTTAGCCGGCCAAGGAGAGGAAGCTCCACGGTCTTTTCCAAGTGTTCCTGCCACAAGAGAAAGACTCTATTAGACTCTAAGAAGTGTAGTGAACCTCCAAAATAGAGAGAAAAGGCCCAAAAGAGAGTCCTGTACCGGTTATGGGCTTGAGAAGAGGGGTGGCCAAGTGCTATGACCACCCTTCTTCCCTCCGTTTTTGGTTGGGAAACCCCTTTCTAGGTGTGACGGCCCTCATTATACCGGTACGGTTATACCAACCCACGTCGGTATAGCGAGAGTCCTCACAGTGGGACATTTACCCAAACGATACTAACAGCTGAGATACACGCGAATATACAACAGAGTAGCGGAAGTAAAAGACAACTGTCTCCATTCATTCATCATCCACATTTAACATACATAAAGTTTGCAATTAACAATAAAGAACTAAAAGTTCACATAATTTAAATTGCTGAAATAAAATACATAATGTCCACACTTATACATCCTTTTTATGATATTTCTAATACAATGTTCAAATTACATACTATGAAATACACAAAGAAGCTCCAAAACTAGCTAATCTCCGCGCTCGGAGTCCGTCTCCACTGTCTCCTCCAAAGGTGCCACGTCACCAACTACACCTGTACGCCGAAGCAAGGAGTGAGTCCAAAGACTCAGCAAGAAACACTATCCATAACATACACGTATAAGTCATAGGGTTTCTACATGCACATTCAAACTTTACAACACATGGCATGCTAATTATTTAAAGGTTTCAACCTATCATGAAAGTTTTACAATTTTATACATGGATCATGCTTTCAGATTTCTAAGAATAAAATTTACCTATCACATGCTCTCTATTCAATTTACTCATGAAACTTTGTCTTTAAAGAACTAGGACATGAGAGCTACCAACATGAACATTGTGCATACATGAAAAGAAAACACGACTATCATGGATCTTACATGTTTTTAAACACATACATAAACGTTTTCACATGCTTTAAGTTGCTGATTTCACATGGTTTCATGGCTGAAAACCTATACATGAGAGCTACAATATTGCGTAAAACATATCATGTGAACAACCAATCATGCTATTTGCACACGTGCTCATCAAATATCCCTAACATGGATTCTAGTCATCTTTGCACACTTAAACATGATGATAACAACATGAATTTAGTGATTTCATATGGTTTCAGATTTGTCTCACATGGATTTCAATATCATATCCTCACATTTAGAATTTCACATTTTCTTTACACAAGTTTCCTCTTTCACATGGTTACACTTTGCACATACACATTCACATTGTTCACTTACACATTTACACATGAACACATACACATTACACATTACACATTACACATTTTAGGTGCCGTGACACATAGTCCAAACCACCAAAGAAGAACATATACACATCACATTACACATAGACGCCATCTAGACATTCCAATGGCAACTCTTGGACTGCGCAGACCGAGAGAACAAGTATCCACCCTAACCAGTGGTACTTGTCCACCTCCAGGATTTCCCCCTAATGCCCTTAGGGTCACTTACACACTGAACTTTCTCAGGGGGACTTTTCCCTGATACGGTTCCACTGCCCTCTGTGGAAGCAATGTCACACTTGGCACAATTTACACATTTACACATTTTACCGATTTTTACACATGGTTCACACATATCACTTTTCATCTCATTCACTTTCTCACTCACATGCACATCTCTGTTTTTCCTAACATGGCACTACAGATTTCAGGAGCTTAACACATAGTAATTTCACTATTCAAGTTAGGTTTAAGCAATATCTAATCACATTACGATAATATACATGGATTATTGCCTTTCAAATGAAAAATACATAACCTCTTATATACTGGTCCAAATGACCTGAAATTTTAATCACATGCTATTTTCGGGTTCTAGATCATACACTCAATTTTTCAGAGTTTTCTGAGTTAAATGGAATTTACAGTAAATAAAACACTTATTTAGCATGCTATTCACAATTTAAGTTAACATGGGGTTTAACACATCATGAAAATTTGCCACTTACTGTTTAAACGGAGGTTACTGTCACATACATGATCTGAAAATACAGAATTTACTCTAAATCATACAATTGTAGATCGATCACCACAAATCATTATTGCATGCCGTTTTATTTACCGAACCGAATTTATTGACAATTTATATAAGCATGGATAATTCATCAAAAACTGAGTACATGTACACTGATCTACTACTCTTCATGATCAGACAAGACTAAGGCATTCAGACTAATCCTCATCATGAAACATGGATTGGCAAGAATTTCAACATTTCATGCTTACACATTCACGGTATAAAATTTCCTACATTCACCATCATACATCACACTCATCCACACACCACAATTGACAATATACATAGTGTATAGGTTACCATATATCCTCATCACGGAAACCATACCGAAAATAGTCGATAGGAAGGGCAGAATAGGTCACTGTTATGTCCAGAGGAACTTGGCGGCAATCTCTGGCCGCTGACTCATGGTCAGCGACATGGTCGATGGACGCCAAGCATGATATCGGCGTCCATTGACCTTGCCGTCAATGCAGGTCTGTGCAGAAACACAGACCCGACCTCTCAAGATTGGGTGAATGTGAGGGTCTAGGGCTCGAGGGAAAATGTACAAAAATTGTAAAACCGACCTAGACTCATACGGGGACATCATGGTTAGGTCACTTGCCTTTTTAAAAATTGCTTCAAAGGATCAAAGTGCTCGGAGAAGCCCTCCTTGGGCAGTCCCAAGAAGGTGCAGAAACGCCTTCTAGATCTTCTTCCTCCGGGCTCCTGGATGATCTCCACAGCAGGGGGATGTCGGGGAAGCCTCCTCCATTGCTCCAGCTATCTTCTTGTCGGAGAAGATGACCGGATCAAGCTCCAGGGAGTTGGATTCTTGGGTGCAAAAGTGGGGTTTTTCTCAGTTTTCTTCTAGGGTTTTCTTCTCTCTTTTTCTCCTCTTGCAAGGGTGAAGAGAGGGGTGGGAAAGGTAGCTCTGGGTTCAGACTTAAGGAGAAGCCTTTCTCCCACTCTTAGGGTGACTTGACAGCCCTCAGAGCCGTTGGGGACAGCCCCCCAATGGCTGGCTTTCTTGTTTTAGAAGCTTGCAGCTCTGCTGCGCATGCAGGCCAGAGAGATTGGCGTCTATATCGCTGGACGCCCGGATTAGTGTTGGCGTCCATGTCTGGACGCTGACACCACCTCAACGGCCTGGGGTTGACGCCAAGATGGCCTTCGGCCAGAAGTCTAAAATATGCAGAAAACCATGCATACCATGCATATATACATGCAATATGTATAAGGTAGTGTATCCATACTATCATCATTCAATACATGCATTATTTATATCTAATATAAGCATATGCACACGTACTTGTACTAATCAATACGTACGTAAATATGTATATACATACACAAGCACAGATATACACACACAAATACAAATAATGCGACGGAAATTCGAGGGCCTTGCACTAGGTGTGTAGGAAGGTGCCCTACGTGCCTAGGGTGTGTGTGAGTGTGTGAGTGACATGCAAGAACTAAGAAAGAGAAAAGGGAAAGAGAAAGAGGAGGGAGATAATCCTCGTTGTTGTGGTCGATGGTGCCTTAGTGGACTCCTCCAGCACTTGATGAAGCCTTCCGAACGTTCAAAGAATTGAGAGGGAGAGAGGAGACAAGGGTTGGAAGCTTTTAGTGGATTTTCTCTCTCTTCTCTCCAAGTAGCATGGCATGGACGTCCAGCCTCTCCTCCCCTCCTTAGAAGGCCTAAGGACTACCTATATAGGTAGTGGGGTTGGAGGTGAGGAGCCTTGGATGCTCAAGTGTGAAGAAACACACTTGTACAAGTGGCAATCCAAGTATTAAGGCCTAAACTAATGAGAGGGGGCCACATAGAATTTTTACTGGGTCAAGCGGGTGACAAGTTGACCCATTTGCCCGTTGGGAACGGCTACATGCGTTGCATGGACGAGAGAATGGCGCTAGTGGGCTGGAATCTCGGGCAGTTGCGCAGACCAGGTAAACCATGTTGACGTCCAACGATACTGCCGCCAACCCCATGTAGACGTCAATCAATATGGACGCCAATTTGAGTTAACGGCCAGGGGGATTACTGCCAACATGTGATCAGTGGAAATCGATGCTGCCGTCTACATGGGATCCGAGGTAAGTCAACAAATGGTCAAACGGGCCTTATTGGGCCACGGAACCACGTGGGGATGGGCCAAATCTCG